>VWZY01004883.1:122433-201320 GCA_013399075.1 Chloroceryle aenea | reverse complement strand
CTGGCTCAGCGCGTCTGGCCGCGAAGACAGACGGGGATGAACGGCTGTGCTCGGAAAACCCGGCTCCCTGTTCCCCGCCCGTGCGGTTAACCATTTATGGCCAAGGCCGTTACCGAGTAGCCTCGAGCAGCACAGCCCAGTTTTGGCTCCGGCGGCGCCCGGGGGCTGGCGGAGCGGCGGAAGAGNCTTCCGGCGATTTACTTCTGTGTGCGCCGCTCTTGCCACGTACAGGTGGCGCGTCCGAGACGTGCGGACACCTCTAGTTCTCGTGTAATGACCTACCCAAGAACTTCGCTCTCCCTGCTGCTCAAGAAATTCTCACTAAGCAAAAGGAAACAGGAGATATAAATCATTGATAGCATCCACATCTTCCTACCTGTGAATATTTGTGACAAACGACCAGAATATAAATAAATTTAACCCAGGTTTTCAGTAATCACTGTTTTAAAATACTACCTAAAAGCTCCACAGAAAAGCACATAATCGGGGTTGTTAACACTAAGCTAAAGAAGCTGTAAATAACCACCCATTAAAATTTAAACATGTAGAACATGGAGGTACAACAGCACCTGCGAACTATAAAAATCCAAGCATATTTTCCATAAACAACTGTAATTTGGGTTTACTATCCGTGTTGCTGACTTGCACTGTCATCAGCATTTCCCTCAAACCCAAACACGTATCAGTTCTCATTTTTGCTGGCAACATGAGCCACAAGTACTGGAAAATCAGAGCATTTCCTCCCCAAATCATTGCATACCCCTGTTCCTGCTGATGCAAAGGAGACCCTTGGTCAAAACGCACCTTTACATAACTCCCTACTTTCAGAAAACTCCCTACTTTTCAGAAAACAAACTTTCCACAGTTTGGAAGCGGAATTCTGTCTACATTATTTTCAACCAAGGATTCCCAAACTGCAGCAAGGAAAATAATTCAAGGTGAGATTTCTAAGTATGTACCCAATGCACCCTCCACACCAGGCAAGAGCTGGCAGTGCAACCTCGTGGCAGGCAACACACCCTTCTCAGTGACAGTGGTGTCCAAGGAAACCTCAGTGGGCAGTGTCTACTCCATTCAGTCGCAGTGTCTTCATGGAATGAGTATCTGTTGAATGGCATTGTTCACCTCCTCCAGAAAGCTGTGCATGGCTTAGATACTCATTTGGAACCATGTCTTCCAAACTAGTTAGACCTTCAGTAAATGCTGTTTATTTTAAACAACATAACTTTGAACAACCAGGCTTTTATTTGTGCTCCGAAAGTGCTCTTTCTAGTGTTGTTGACATTTCTCTGCACCCTGAGCTGTATGAATTTTGCCTGGGAGTTTTGGAACCGATTCTGAAGTTCAAGAGAACAGTGCATTATATTCATAAAACAAGGGTGCTGCTGACCTTTCAACACAAGAGAATAGATGTGAATCATGGACCTGAGACTTCTCTAAAGGAACACAGTGGAAACACATAGGATGAAAGGCTCTAAAGGCTTTACAAATTATATTTGGATGGGGGAGAGCAGGGAGAAGAGAATGTGGGAAAAAGAAGAATGAAAAAGGGTCCTGCTGTTTAGCTCATGCATAAACTGTATGTGCTCAGCCAAAGGTCACTTCTTTTATTTTCTCATTAATTTCAATGACAGTAGATGGTATATGAAGAACAATCTAAAATAAGAACAGACAGAAATAGCTTAGGTTTTTGCCTCACAGTGTAGTGTCAGGAAAAGCCTGAATACAACTTCATCCCATATCTTTACTTTTGACTTTTTAAAGAAGTAGTGCCTTAAAGATAGTTAATTATTTAAAATAAACTGTAAATTTATTAAGAAAAGTTAAACAAGAATTAAGTGGTCTACTTTTGATTTATTTTACAATAAAGTTTTTGTACCCTGTGTACAGTGATATTAATTCCTGTTGTGTGGTTTTTTATCCACCACAGTTGGTGAGAAGTGGTGTCTTTGGACAGTTTTGAGGGTGAGTTGTCTGGGTACTGAATACGAGGAAAACACTGAGTACTAAAATGAGTTGTAAACAAAAAGAGCAAGAGAGTAACAGCTTCAGGAAGCCTGCAGGTGCACGCAAAAGCTGGCACAAGGAAATTGCCATCCACGGCAACTGAAAATAGAGGCCAGAATGGGAACATGGAAAGGATGATGAACGTTCTGCAGAGAGGATCACGAACAGCTGCCTCAAACAAATCTTGAGGAAATAGGAGTCCTTCATACACAGACTGCTACAACATCTGCCAACTTTTTTTTCTAGGGAATAAAGGCCAAATATTTGGAAGCTGATCTCCAGACAAGGTGCCACTGATTGCATGTCACTGTTGAAGGAGTTTCAGCACTACTCCACCAGCTTTTTTAATTTTGCAGTGAATGTGCAAATTTCCATTGACTTGCAGTAAATCTGGCTGTATGCTGAGCATGCATTTTCAAAAAGAGGACACCAGCTGCCCAGTGTTTAGTTCTCATCTTCTGCTTATGCCAAGAAGCAGTGTGACCCTTATGGTCAACACATCATGCAGAGTTTGGTTCCTCTGTCGAGGTTATTCACTGATACAGGTAAATGATGACAACAATTAAACATCCCAGCTGGAAACTTTAGGCTAGATTAGAAGTGAGATGACCTGGTCAGAGCACTGACTTTGGATTTTGCATTAAATCCTCAGTTAATAGTATTTCTTACACAACTATGGTCGTATTTCTGATGTGACCACAGACAACTCATTTAATTTCTCTAGGCCTCAGTTTCCCATCCACAAAAGAAGAATGGAATTTCCAAACCTCATTGTATATGACAAAAATTATTAAATAGTTCAGGTGTAACTGGACAATGCAATAACTTTGTCAGTAAAGGCACCTTAATGAAAGGTGCCTTTCCCACTGTCTTGCAAACTCCCTTTCTCCATCCAGGCACTGCAATCTCTTATCTTCTCTGTGAAACTTCCCCTCAGACCAGACCACTGAAATGACCTGGGCTAAAAATACTCTTCCCCTTTTCTTTAAAGATTTTTTAGCAGAGATCCAGTTGATACTGAAGCTCTGGCAGCTGATGACCTGTTACAAAAGGACCTTGAAAACTGATGTGTCATACTCTACCATCAGATAATGATCTGCAATAATCCAGAGGATGTTGCAACAAAACCTTTGTAAATTCATTGTTTCCGAAGGAGGAGAACACACTACCGCACATGATGTGGCTTCTGTCTTGTCCCACTTGACTACTGCTGGGGCTAGGGATGGTAGAAGAACCAACTGAGTGCAAAGGCAATAAAATATATCCCTATGAAATAGTTTTATTTCCTTGCTTCTTCAAACACCTACTCCTCCCTCTAGACAGACTCCAAAGCTTCATTTACACCAGTAACATGTCCTCTTGGACTTCTCAACAATCAGTTCCAGAGTACTACCTGAAGCAAGTCACTGCCACTTCTCCTAGTTTACTGATAAGAGACAGCAGTACAGAAAGAAATGGTGAAGAGAACTTCCCATCTGCAGAAACAGCAACCAACTTTGTTGGTTTCAATACCATCAAATAGAAGTTTGTTAATTGGCAACAAATTAAATCAGTTTAAAATCCCTTGGCACAAAACTGTTTCTGGCTCACAACAGAGGGAAATTGATTCAACACAGAAATTTGGAGATCAGTGGCTATACTTACAGTGGTCTGGCAACAGATCTGAGGGTGAAGACACAGAAAACAGCAAATTACATGTCATAGAGCAGTTGCTAATCTTGGGAATAAACATAACATGTCTCTTTTAAGCCAGAAGAAGAGCTGTTAATAACATCCTGAGTTTTGTTAACTGCAGTTAAAAACTGCAGTGTTAACGGAAAGAAGTTCAAAGAGAGGCACCAGAAGTGATTACCAGGGATAGGTCTTCAGGAGATAGATGTTTACACACTCAGCTTAGGAGAAAGCTGCTATGCAAAGAGAAGACAGAAGGTTCTTTCAAGGGACCTGTGTGGAGTCATAAAGAGCATTATATAGAGTACCAGCATGGAAAGAAGAAAAAGATTCATGATAACTACAAAAAAATCTGTCAGCCACAATGGACCATAAACCTAGAAAAGCTGTGTTTCTAGAAGTTGTCAGCAGAAAGTTGCATTCAATGCTTAGAAAAATTTTAGAAGCAGCAAAGCCCCTGCATTTGCGTGTGTGATCACAAGTGAAAAAAAATCAAGGAAGATGGCTTTTTTGGCTCTCAAAGCCACAGGTCAAATTCAGAAAGGATAATTCACAACCCACACATAAGTTAATAGGCATTATATTTGCTCAGACAAGTCCTGAATTTGATTAAATGGTTATGAGCATGCAGGCTATATACTATATAAACAAAAATCTGGTTTGCAATGAGATTATTTATATCAAAGATTATTTCAACTCCTGTTCTGAGATCTCACATTTAGTTAAACATAACAGTGTCCTGAAATGACTGTGACAGTCAAAATACAATACTTTAAGAAAGATTTTTACTTTTCTAAAAAATTTTATTTTAAGATTGGCAAAAGGCTGGTTACAACCTTCACAGAAGCATGCAGTTTAAAAAAAGAAGCCTGAGCATTTTCTGAAGAAGCAATGAAGCACTATCTTGTGGGGTCTAAAGTTTCGGAGTGAGTGGACTTGAGCAGGGTGGTAAACACTTAAGAATGACTGAAGTTCGAAAACAAGGAAAAAGAAGCCTTGAGCTCACTCTTGTAGTAAATGGGAAAGAACTGAGGGAAAGCTTGGCAAAAATCAGCATAATAGTAGGCTTATTGTTGAATCTGAAAGCTTCATTTTCCAACAGTGTCCTTTTTCTGGGAAGCTGCACAACCACACTGAAAGCGCTTTCTATAGAGATGATAAATCTATGGTGGAGATTTATGCACATTCAGATTAAGTCAGGAAATCAGTAATGAAAAGGATAATTAGAGACACAAAAACCTAGAAGAAAAATTACCAAAAGCCCCCAAAACAAACACAGCAAACAATACACCATGATATATCAGGTCCTGGGATTCTGACTCTGGCACCTATTCTTTGCTTGAGCAACATACAGGGTGAGCAACCTCATCCTCTTCCTCTCTGTGGTTCCCAGGGCACTCTGCACAGCAACAGATTCTGGGCTGTAGCAAAGTATGTGAACAGAAGAGTCTTGATATCTTTGGATTTCCATCTTAAGTTTTTCTTTTTGCACAAGCTCTTAAGTTATCAATAGTTAGAAAGGCATAGGAATTAAAAATATTCTATACTTACACACAGGATTGTTTGAGACCACAGCCTTCCCAGTCCTGCAGGGGCATCCAAAAAGGCGGGAAAAGATACAGACAGCTCTCAGTGACACCAGCCAACCCAAAAAGACTGTGGATGGGTGGAAGATTTCCTGCTAATGTCTTGCAGTTCCAGAATGCTGTGCTAATTTAATGTCCCAGGATGCTGAAGCTGTGTTAATGGTCATCTTTTGATGGTTTCCAACAGCTGAAGAGGTACTTCCTTTAGTTAGCAGCAGTGGTAGACATTTGCTCTACGGTTGTCTCGCTAGTCTCACTATTTAGCTTTAGGCATTCAACTCGGGTGCCTAAGCCAGTGGCCTCAGTGCCTAGGTTGTCAGGGAAGGTTATCAAAGGTTTATCAAAGACTGGAACAGGCTGCCCATGGAAATGGTTGAATCGCCATCACTGGATGTATTTAAAAGCCATCTAGATATGGTGCTTAAGGATGTGGTGGAGTAGTGGCCCTGGTAGAGTTAGATAACAGTTGGACTTGATGATCTTAAAGGTCTTTTCCAACCATAGCAGTTCTGGGATGGTATAGGTGTCCCACTGACTCTACAGGAGCCTCCAGACCCATAATCACCAAAGCTCGGTGCCTGAAGTTAGACTGTGAAAAACCCCACTACAGGGATGACCTAAACAGTCACTGGTACTTGCATTAATTTCCTGCAGCTCTTGCCTGTAAGGAAAACTACCCTTAGAAACCCAGAGACACACTGCCACTGACTTCATCAGCTTACTGCTTTATGTTCCAAAAAGGTTTGGTCCACTACCAGAAAACTCCAGTGGCAAAAGAACAAGGAAGAACCCTTAGCTGGTAGCACTAGTAGATTGCTGTCCTTTGTCTGGACTCGATACTGTGAACAGAAAATCTGAGGGTTCATAAGCTAAATGAGAGCTTTTGAACATTACAGTCTCCATTTTATAACCAATCGCCCAGACTTTCCAGGCACAAATCAATGAGGTGCTTTTAGAGCTGGGTCTTTTGACACATAGGTCACTCCCCTTTTTCCCCCCCTTTCAGCTTCACAAGATGTACGGCTGACTCAGAGGGTTGATGGCAAAGCAAACACACTGACTGAACAGTTTGGTGAAAAAACCCTTCTCTATCACATCACTATAACACTAGAACATGCAAACTCGGTTCTGTGCCATCGTCCAGTCAGCAAACTACCCCAGCTTTGAAGACATGGTATACAAACACCCCAACTCTGCAAGAATCTTTCATTTGTGCACCATGACTTGTCAATTGATTTTTATTTATTTATTTATTTATTTATTTTTGTCCACTTCTCTAAAGTGGATTCAGTCTACTGCCTGATTAATCTCATGTGGGAGCTAAGGACAGATGAGGATGAAAAAACTTGACAACTGAAAGATCTAGATCTGCTTCCAAGCTTTACAGTTCAAGATGATCTATAGCAGAAACTATTTACAATCCCTTCTCCCACATTACTGGACAAAACCAAAAGAATGTTCTACAACCAGTGTGGCAATTCCAATTTCTACATAAGAGTCCTGTTCTAGGCAGTGTATAAAACAATACGTCAGTCCCTTGCCCTCTTCTCCTTTCTGCTAACAAGAATAATTTACAACGGTTTAATTTTTTTTCCACAGGGTGAGTTTATAGATGGCAATTTACTTTCTGCTACGAGCAAGCCAGACTCAATTTGAACAATAGTCTTGAGGTAGAAAGCACTGTATGATTTACTAATCACACAAATCAAGACAATTTCCCATAAACACTGAATCTGATAGCAAAGCATTCCACTGCCATTTGGAGATACATGGGGGTTGAACTGACACACGGGTGTAATGAACTGTTGTGGTTTGTGTGTAACAGGGAACAATGCAAAGTATGGACTACACTCGAGGGCTGGCTTTGCATATGGACCTTACTCTAGTCTGCTTCACATTAAAAAAGTCATCTGCACAAGATAATCCTAGCCAGAAGGAAAAAAAGAAGAGCAAAAATATTCAGTGCTTTGTAGTGTCGCTTCAAAATCTGTAATTCAGCATGAAACTTAGCTGGGAAGTAATGTAAATAATGGAAGTGGCACATTAAAATTATCATTTAACTGCTGAAGTCAGGAGTTTGGCAGTTGAGGTTACAGTTGTTAATACAGTGACATGTCTGACAGTATTTGAAAAAAAGCGTTGGCCAACAGGCAGAGATATATAATCTGTTTGGAAAAATAATAAATGCAAGGATTTCAGCTTTAGTGTTGTTAGACAGCACACACGGAATTAAAGGAAAGTAGAAAAAAATAGATAATAATGACGAAAGAAACTGTTTGAAAGTACAATGATCATAACAGAAAATATGCCAGCAATGTGATTCAGAAATGACCAAGGTAATTTAAGCTTTAATTCGGGATGATGCCAAGCACAGATTTGGCTTGTCTCTGATAAGTTTCAAGTGAACCTCAACATGGTAGAATCCAAATTCCTCAAAAGCAGAAGGAAAGTGTCCCTATGCCCCTACGCCCAAGGAAAGCAGCACCTCTATTTAACAGGGAGAGAGTCCCAGCTCAGAAAATGCCTCATCCATGGCTGCACAGGAAGGCTGTGTGGGAACTGAGGACTGACCGCCAGCAGGACCCTACTTTATAGTAGTTGTTGAAAGTTAGTCTAAAATTAAATCTGCTTAAAGCAGCACCCTGGCTAAAACAAGAATAAAATCTGCTCAGGCACAATTACGTGATTTAGTGAACAAACACGGCTTGCTGATTTCAAGGATGAGAAAGGACAGCTCACAGGCTAAGAGAAGACGGAGCTAACATTAAAAGAACGGAAGACAAACCTGATAAAGAGGTATCTATATAAATATATACACACTATATGAAAAAATGAAAACAAGTCATCATTTGTGCAAGTGCCCTACTGCATGTAACAGAATTCAGACAACATACTCACGGTCCCAAAATCTTCTAGAATGTAACGAACATGTCCCATTTATGACCCATTTTATTACACAAGAATATAATTCTAATTAAAATCCTTAGTCTGGCTTCAAAATTTTATGAGAAAGATATCATCATTCTATGTCAGAGCACAATCCTCCCTGAAGGATGCATAAGGAGTTAAGTCACACAGATGCATGTTGTTACTTATCGTCACTTCACTGCCATTACCATGACAGCAAGCCAAAGACCATTTTGTTCTGCCCCACTCGTCCCTCAACAGAACTGCCAGTTGACTTCCCAATTCAGAATCTTAGAAACTAATGTTTGAGGCCAGATTTTGCACCGTATCCTAAAATCTCCATCTGATATGAAATGTAATGAAAATAAAAGGTTGCACAAAAGGCTGTCCTTTCATAAGGCTAACCAAATGTTAAGAGGCTGATTCTGGTGTTTGCAGTACAACATGCATAAAAAGAATCAAATAAAATGCAGAACAAGCATTTGTTTGGGTAAAATGTGCCAAAAAACCACCTGTATCTTCTGTTGCTCGTAAGTTCGAGGATCACCATATTGCTGCTGCCTACAGGACATGTATGTCTGACAAGAAAGAGTACAGTGAAATTACAGTAGGTTCATCAGGAAAGTGTGTAAAACAGTAAGGGGAGTGCACCAAAGGAGTAGTCAGGAGCATGTAACATGCCAGCCAGCATTACACTTCTGATCTTCATATCCAATAGATTATAAATATTAACATGACAACTGGTGCAGGAGGAGGCTGCTAGGGCATGAAAATTGTATTTTCTAACTTACTTGGACATTTTGCACACAGTTCATGTCTAAAGAATAAAGAGCAGAGGGCGAGAATGCTACAGTTAAATAACATAAGGAGTACAACCACTTTCTAGCTAGTTCAGGCTCTTCATCTGGCTCTGCGCAGGGCAAATAATTAAGGAGTCCCTCTCACATTAAAAAATTCCTCCACCAATCCCATTCACCAAAGCTGCAAGGGTAAAACTACTTACACAAGTTCTCACACAATTCCCAGGTAGAAATAATTAGGAGGAGGAAAAGAAGACAGGTTAGCAAGGCTTGGTGAAGCTCTGTCACAAACAGGCTGGAAAACAACTGGAAGGGAAGGATGGGAAGACAGAGAAGATGCAGGGGAAGCAGAATATAACAGGCGTTAGTCCCCTGGAGAAGAGGTGATGTGTGTGACTGGTGTGAAGAATGCACCAGATAGTCTTCTACACCCAACGGTGTGGTTTGCTTATATAGGTCTTGGAGGATACAGTTACCTGAACAACCTGTTCCCTCTTGAAAAACTTGTCATGTCAGCTCAGTTTACCCTGCTGAGCTGACTATGAAATTACAAAATACTCAGTTGTTCCCCCCATTACAACACAAACACCGTGGAAGCTGTATTGTGTCTGCAGCAAAGTAAAAGCTAATGCTCCCGCAGGAACAGAGGCAGAGAGAGAAAAAAAGTGAGAAAGGTAATAGAGCGAAGCTGTGGGCTGGAAGTTGTGCCATTTGATTCCCAGCTTTAAATAAACCATTTGAAGTAGAACAGGTTTTATGTTTAAAAAATAGCTGCTTTCCAGCATGCAGTATTGTCTGTGGTTGCACAATTCCTGCACTTGAACTCTCGACTGGATATTCGATGTGGAAAAAAATAGTGGATAATTTATGTGCAGACCCCCACCATTCCCACAGCTCCCATGCTGCAACCAACACTTACCAGCTGAAGCAGGAAGATGCAGTAACAGATGACACTGTTTTGCAGGGGAAGTTGAGAAACTTCACCTTGATCCTTACAAACCATGAGCTCCACAACTGACAAGTCTGACTTAACTACAGAAAAAAAATAATGCACCATCTTTGTGAACTTGTCAAAATTATCTTCAAAAGCCACAGAAGAGAATATACCATGTGAAAAAAAATGCTACATCTGCTGAGCTGGGTTTCAAAGTACTCTCTTCTGTCTCCTACACTGCGTGAAATTAGACTATAAATATCAAGTGCAAATAACTTTTTTAAGAGAGTAACTTTGTACTTAAATGAGGAAGTTCAGCAACTTTGCCAATCAAATCCACATAATCTATTCTTTTGTTAACAACAGAAAGTTGAAGAAGAGGAGGCATGCCTAATGGAGCTCTCAGAACAATGGGTAATATCCACAGAGAACAATGGTAGAATTTAATTGTAATTTCCTACTGTATAGAACTTGCTTCAATATTTAGAGTGTTCACCCTTGCCACCTATGAGATCTCAGAATATTTTAGAATTGACAGCACTTAAATCTTCATCAGAATTCCCAAAGTTTTATATTCCCTGTGAGAAATAAAAGGTCTGTATCCACTGTATACATCAATGGACGACCAAGAGGACCTCACCAAATGACCGCTGTGTATTTGTGTTTCTGTATGCCACAGCTGTAAATGCAGGACTGCAAACTCGAATATGTGTAATATCAAAGTCCCAGAGGTATTTAGCTGTAATGAAAGAGTCTAGGAAGCAGCTGTTAATTTTAACTAAATTATGTAAAGGAGCTGCATTTCCAAAAGCAAAGCCCCAGACATCAAAAGGAGTGAAGAAAAGACAAGCTTATACATAATTCTTATAAAATGGCTCCATGAAGGGAGAAAACACCAAATTTAGAATAAAATTTAAGATCAGACAAAGGTCCAGTAAAATGCAGTGCCGGTAGTTGTTCAGGATACCAACAATTGGCTACAATGCCCTTATCAAAGTGTGATTAACAAGATAGAAAGCTACACAACGGTCAAGTACAATGACATGCCAGCAGTTAGTCAAATGTGGGCTCCAGAAGATATCATTTGTTATGCTCAACATTCAGTGCTATTGCAGAGCTGCTCTGAGATCAAAATCCTGATTGTAATCCATCAAACCAACAACTGCACTGAGTCGAATGGCTGAGCAATTGTGATGACACAGCTGGCTGCAGGGATGGTGCTAGGAATTATTATGTGAAGCTGCTACCAATGTGCAGAAAGCTTTGGATGAAGGGAAATGCAGCATGGTAATTGTTAATAGCCACGACACGGGAATTATATCAAATGGGTTATTACAAACAAACCAAATTGTGTCATGCTGATTTTTGAAGGAGAAATCCTTGGGCCTGCTGCTCACAATTTAAATAAAAAGCATGTCTACACATCTCTTCACCCGCTATAGGCAGAAAAATCAGTTTTCTTCCCAGTCAGCATAGGTATGGGTCCACAGTCAGCACTGTGAGTGCTTTTCCCATCCCTGTCCTACCCCTGGTGCTTTCATGAGAACTAGCCTCCAGCAGCGGCACTTACAGGCTACGTTCTGGGTGGGAGTGCTGGGAGAAAGCATCAGTGTGCTGGACAGTTCAAACTAACTGAAACAGCCTTCACAGGTGGGCAGTAAGAATACCACAGTCATGCAAAATTGCTTTTGCTTGGGGCCACTGCTAGCACTTCAGCTTTATCTTGCTCACTAGACAGGGAGTAAGAGAATTACTGGAGTGTCTATGCAAAAGCAACCTGTCACTGTTTCGTCCATGAAAGCAGGATCAATGACATTCAGCAAGACTCTGAGCAAACCCTGCTTAGCTTGCTCTGGTAAGTCACCTCAGAGAAGCCTTCAATGTGATTGAAGTCCAGCAACAGTATTTCACAGGGTATCACAGGTATCATAGGGTGCCAGGGGTTGGATGGGACCTTGGAGATCTTCGAGTCCAACCCCCTGCCAGACCAGAATCACATCATCTAGCACTTTGGGTTCTGCTTCCTAGTGTATTTGTCACTTTGACCCTTCATCTCCCATCTGTGGGATTCTTGGCTTTAGTGTACATTTTTTTTCATCTAAATATAGCAGCTCTTCAGCCTTTTTGTCTCTACACAACAACCTTGCTGCCTTTAATGGATCCTGCATGAATGAAATTAGGCCTAGTTTGCATTGTAATCATCTTTAGTGACTTAAGCTTTTAATTAGTCCTTAATATTCCTCCAGTCTGCATGGATGATGCATTATAAAGACCCTGTTCTACATGTCACTGTGGTTTGAACTTGAAGGGAAAAATATTTCACAAATGGTATGGATACAAGAAATGTATGCAACTTATCATAAACCATTATGATTTTATTCTTTTCAGCTGGAGCAGCAGATGTGTTAATATGTTTTTCCAATTGAAAAAGTACCATGTGATTTGTAATTCCATGAGGAGCAGGGGTCTATCAAGGCCCCTATTTGGATACAGCCTCTATGGGATTCTCAACATATTGTAAATTGCTGGATCTGAGTAACCTCTCTCCAAAACCACAGTGGGCCTCTGACTGCCTTGCATGCAAAGATTTAGCAGGTTAATTGACCAAATCATGCTCACTTCAATAGCCCCTTTGTGTTTCAGACTTGACCCACAGAAGAGCTCTGAAAGTTTAAAGCACAACATAAGTGGTAAGTCTTACTGGGTCACATTTTGAGGTTCAAAATCAGTTGTTACTTAATGTTTATTCAGACAAATTTCCATTAGAGGAGTGAACCAAAAGCCCTGCAAGGACCTCCTAGTTTCATCCACTATTAATTATAAGAGGCGCCAATTAAATGTAATGTTCTCTGACATATTTTACTCTTGCCTGATTAAATATCATTCCAAAGAAAAGATATTCAACTGTCACTTTAAAAGTGTGATTTATTGCTAACCAACTGCCTCCTCTGATAGTTGAATGAAACAAGAAGTTTCTAAGAGGGTTTTTGAAACAGTCTTTCACTACAGTTATATTTATTGCCAGTTTCTGACAGTTTGTATTTAACAATAATTAAAATTATCACTGCAGATACAAGGTCTACAAAAAACCCATATCCAAAGAATATTAACTGTGCATAAACCAGCAACTTCTTTTTTAAGATATCAAGATCTTTTCCCATTGTATCAGACACATGGCACTGACATTAAATATACTCACAAGTGGTTCGGAGCAGTAGGTGATTTCTGCATACTGATAAGAGTAGCTATCTTAGTATTTCACATCTTCTACAAAATATATTTTATTAAAGTATTTGCTTCTCGATCGTTGCTTGGAATAGAAGAGTTAAGGGCAGTAAAATTTTGAACCTATCATCTAAAACATTTGGTCTCACGGAAAAAGTACAGAAAAACTAATGGGCCTACTGCCATTAGTGCCACCAGGATCTCACCTTCTGTGCCTCAGCAGCCTGGCAGTTTGCAACACCAGGACTTAAGGCTTATTTGTCAGTCTCATGGTTTTCAGATATTATTTGCTTCAGAGAGTAAAGTATGCTCATTTCTAGAATTCAAAGATGAAGAGACTCACCTCCTGTCAGCCATAAAAGAGCACTTGAACTTCTTAACATCAGCGCTACAGGGTCAGATTACAGGCCTGAGTCTCATGTCTCACAGTCAGGACCTGATGCTTAAGGGAAGTGCGACGTTAGAGGAAGTGCACGGTGCAGCTTCTCCACTAAACTTTCCCAGTTTCCAGAAATGGCTTGGTGGAAATTACCAGGATCAAGAATTTAATCCTTCAGGGTTTGAACAAAGGAAACACCAAACAGCACTTGAGTGTATCACTTCATATGGGTGACAACTCCCCACGTCCAAATAGTTGCCTGGATCAAGGCCAGGCTCCTAAGTCAGTCCCTTGCGGAACTGAAACATTAAAGTTTGGGATACACTAGGAGGAGGGGGAGGAGACTTTCTCAGTTGTGGATGATTTTGCTCTGAGGCTGTCAGAGTTTGAAAGAAGGCAAGCCTGAACAGCATTATGTTCTCTTACAAAAGCCCTCTTCCCTCAGAGGTATATTCTGGAGAAACACTGGACCAGACTCTGGAGATCTTATTCATTCTACTTCTGCAAACTTCAAAAGAACTTTGGCAAGATTTCATGCAAGCATTATAATATTTCAGCCTAAGGTAAATGAATCTCACAAGGAAAACTTTCTGTTCAATCCTCAGAAAGGAAATAACCCAGCTTCTTAGGTTGAATCTAACCCCTTTGAAAGCAAGTGACTTTAGTAAAAGAGAATTTCACTCCCAATTCCTGAACACACTAAATATATAATAATTATTGAATAATTTCTTTTGCATTATTTCTTGGAATACAGGTTTGAGAGATCAAAAGAAGTCTGGGATTCAGAGTTTCCTGCAAATAAGACAATCAGCAAAATGAATCAGAAAAATATTGTCCTGAGTGTGAGATAAATGAAGGGGAAAAATACATTTTGTTACTTTTCTGTATTAACCTAATATATATACACAGAGTAACCTAATATATATACACAGAGAATTAAAGGAAATAAAGAAATTCTGACTAATACATACTCAAATTCCAGGGAAAGAGCCAAATGTATAAGGTTTGGCTTTTCCTCATATGTAGGGCAGAAATATTTCATAAAAATTTGTAAAACATACCAAAAATATACAACTTAAAAAGCCAAGTTACAGAAATCAAATACAGAGCTGCTCTCAGCAAGCTCACTGTTACCCTACGATTTCAGTGAAAACAACTTATATCAGGATAAAGGTGTCTCGCTTACAAAATTGTCCTGACAATCTTTTCCTTTGCTTTAGAAAGCTGGCACTTTTGCCATTTGCACAAAATAAAGACATTTCTCATTTGGTGCATAGGAACTGAAGCAATTTAAGTTTCACTCATCTCTCCTATCTGAAACAGTGGGAAAAGACATTAAAATAACTAAGCACAGTCTAGACAGGCACAGCACTGTCTACCTCAAAAATTGTCATCCAGACATACCCGAAAGCAGGAGATTGTCTTTGAACTATAATATCCTTCAAAAATAATGTGTCTACCTTTTAGGGTTTTTGAGTCTTTGCTGTGATTAAAACAGTCCCATAATGAGTAACTTTTTTTTTTTTTACTACTTTAAAAAATCAGAAACAGCATTTCACCTGATCATATCCTGACACGGAGCTGGAACTTGAAGAAAAATGTCATGCATTGCAAAAAATCAAAATAAAGTTGTGAGAGTGAATAGTAACACACGTCAGGAAAAACCCAACTGAATGGGGCAAGGAAGCATCCCTAAGGCAGGCATCCAGAACATTAGAAAAAAAATTTGGAAAACTGGAAAGTCAGAAGTTTGATACTACTGTTATTACTCAAACATTAACAATATTAAGAAAGCAAAAGAGAGAAAAACAATGGGAATAATCTTGCCTATCCTGTAGCATTAAAAGTCATCTTAGTATGAGAAAAGAGACAGGAAGCAGAAGGGACTCCCAGTGCAGACCTAGTCTATTCTGGGAGGTATCTGTTCAACATTGCTGAGGAAAGTTCCTCAGCCTCTTTGAATACTCCAGCATTCCAAATCCTATACAGTCAGAAAATCTTTCCTCTTATCAAACTTCTGGTTTTCTTGCTGCAAGTTAAACTAATTTCCCCATATCCAGTGGAAAGACAACTTATCACTATTCTCTTAGACCAATTTTTATATTTTCATTTTTATCTGCACTTAGCTTTGTCTTTTATAGACTAAATCATCTCTTTCCCTCAATTTATCTTTCAAGTTGAGTCTCTCAACTTTCATTATTATCCCAGCTTCCCCAGGCTCGGGTTCTTTGTACATTTCCTCACAAAAGCTGGTGACCTACTTTAGATATACCCCAAAAAGTATATGTATAAACAGCACCACAACATTAAATCAACCAAAAAAGGGGTAGTTTCAGTTTAATCTATTAATTTGTCAGTCAACAATCTCATCACTGATCATTCATGATCCCTCTGCAATGATATTTTTTGTGTCCTGTGCTATTTTTTCCAATTACATTTGGTATAGGGACTTTATTGATGTCTACTCTGTAATGTATCTTCCACGTTTAAGACAATTTACAAAACCCACGCACAGTATCAGTGGCAGTTTTGAATTTAAACATATTAAAGTTACTGGAACGTTTCACTTATAAAAGTGATGAATTTTGGAACAAATGTGAATGTCTTCTCCTCAGAGAGAAGTTCGGGGAGTAGCTCCAAAGTCCCGAGCCATGGATACCAAGGAAATGAAAAGAGATCAAAAGATTTCCTTTCCACAGATCCGACAAGTTATTTGCAATATCTTTCAGCTAATGCAGGTGAAGGGTGCAAATTGTATGACTAATTTCACTCAGTGTGAAAACAGAACATAATGAATGTTTTCACCTAAAGAAGACATGAAATGGAAGGCAGACAAGCTGCGGGGGAGATTGTAGCTAGCTAACCTGGGAAGAAGGAATCAGCCATCCATGCCAGAGCCATGAGGAACATCTGAAGCTGGACAAGGAGATCTTGGCAGAGTAATAGGTATGAATGGGTCAGTGCAAGCTTGGGGTTTTTCCCATGGGCAAATTAGGGTTACAAAGGCTTCTTAGTACTGTGAATTAGGGAGTGAAATTGATATCCAGCTGCTCAAAACAGTAACCTGAAAGAACTGCTGCTCAAAGATGCCGATAGATATGGGCTGTTGATTTTAATAAAGACATTGAGAAACTGAAGGAATTGAGTTCCAGTCATAGGGAAATATGACAACAAAGGCAAAAGTAAGCTGCTCGCTAGCATCCCAAGAAAAATACAGAGGATGCACAAACATGCAGTGACACAAAGCCTAGGCCTAGACAGCATAAATGGCAATTTGGCTAAAAACCAGACACACCTTGTCTGCTGGTAAACTGTAATGGGAACGCAGAATTGCCCCAGAATCTCATAATAATGATTTTGAGAACTGGCAAAGAGTGAGCACGTCTCTGTGCCTGCAAATCCATCATCTGCCAAGACACCTCTCCTAACAGAGATCACTTGGAGATATTGGACAGATAAACAAGCATAAAAGAGATATCTAAACGACCTTTGGGGACTGAATAAAACAAACAGGGCCAATAACTTTTTCTGTTCTCCCTGAATTAATAGTTTTGAAGATCCTGGGAAGAGCTACTACATTTATAGATAAGAAAGCCAGGCTAAGCAGGACAAACTTTGCTGGCAACAAAAAAATAAGGGCCTCAGTGTGCCAGTGGAGAACAGCACAGAAAAAACATGGCAAGGGAATAGGCTAAGGAATCATAGCAGCAAAAACTGAGGAAAACAGAGCATTGGATGTCTCTACAGCAATAATAATGATCCCAAAGAAAAGGGGAAATTGGCATTTCCAAATCAAGATACACACAGATNTTCCCCTCACCCCCTTCTTTTCTTCACCCATTAAACGTGGGGTATTTTGTTGTTGTGGTTTTGGTTTTGTTTTGTTTGTTTTATCAAAATGCAAGTGTTTCCTGGATTTTATTCTTTCTATTTTCTCCCCTCTATGAGGGGCTGGCGAGGAGGGTGAGTGAGCACCTGTGTAGATGTTTAGCTGCTGTCTGGGGTCAGATACTCATTTGAATATGTGGCATTTTATCTAATACTGTGCTTTAACGGAGCTTACCTGTCATCAAAAAAAAAGTTAAAATATTAAAATAAATAAATAAATAATCTAACTGTGGTGTTTGCATTTACTTCAGCTACCCAAACTTACAACCACTGCTACAGGTAGAACAGAACCTGCCTAGTTTTTTCCTTCATCCAGTTAAAGAATCCTTCAATATCCAATACTGCACAGTTTTAAGAGAACTTTACCTCCATATATGCCTATTATAAAACCTTAAGATATAAAAGGACAAACCAAATTATTCTCCAGTTATTATCTCATTCTCCAGAAAGGCAATGGACATATCAACCATGGAGAAGGAAATTACAAATATGGAAAGACTAATAAAAAATCTCATCAGCTAAACTCTTCTCCTTCAAGCAATAAAGTTCTTTACCATGATCCAGTTGGAGGAATAACATTTATATCATGACATGGTCTGGAGCCATCAGGAACGTTTTATTTAGAGGAACAAATATGGTGTTTATTCTTTACTCAGATAAATATTTGGCCACAAAAAGGGGAAGAAAGCAAGACAGAATGGAAGATTTAAAGAACAGGAGAAGTTATCACAAACTAAAATGGTAGGAGGCTCAGAAGTAATGCATCTGTTTCATCATGTTTTTTGGATGTAATACTTTCAAAGAAATCCAAGTGAAAAGAGGCAACATCTTAGATTTCATTTCAGCAAATGCCTTCAAGGCCTTAATGTAGGTCACATAGATTTGGTACCTGGGCCAGCCTCCAGCTGCTTCCTGAACGCAGCAAATGGAGGCCGGTCTCCAGTTCTGCAGCGCATGGGAGAGCCCATTTCACATTCTGACTCTACATCACGAGCTCCTGAAGAACAAACCAAGTTCTCCCATCTCTAGTCTGGTCAGCTGAAAAGCTGGTTTCACTGGAGGCCGGAAAAAGTGAATTTCTTCTCATATCCTCCAGCTAGAGGGTTCAGGAGTATATAACCTAATCTTAAAAAGCTTGTGTAACAGCTGATTCTGCCATCTACATTTTAATGATTTTTAAATTCTGTTAATCCAGTATCATGAAGAATTTCTTGGCACAGGGAAAAATCCTGAGTCTTACACTAGTCTCTGTCCAGAGAAATAGGAAAGTGTTTGCATTTGCAGCCCTGTGCTGTCTCCTGGCACGCTGGATCTCAATTTAATTTCCAGGGAAGTTAAATTGCAGAGTTGACAGACTGCATCTGGGTCTTATCCCGATTTACCCTTTTAAAGCCCTTCATTATTTCTGCAGAATGACAAAGGCAAATATACAAGTCTAATCCATCTATTCCTCAAACACCAATTTTAACACAACAGAAGTTCTAATTGAATTAGTGACTGCCTTTTAAGTAACCTAATGAGTGCAAGTTAGAAATAATTCATACCTCTGCCAAATATAATCAAGCTTCTAGTATAATATTGATGTATTTTCCAGGGAAACAAGGTTTATTTGGTTTGTGATTTCTCACAGAGTAGGCACTATGTTGTTCATTTCTGACACAACAGTGAACTTTTACTACTTCCCTTTACTTTCAAAAGCTCCGCTCTCACCTGGCTTGTCTGGAAAGATCATAGAGGCTTTTCTCTTTCAGTCTTGTTAAACTATCAGTTACACTACAGAAGAATTTTTTTAAAACAAAGCTCTACTAAAGTCAGCTTCTCTAGCAAAACTAGAGAAGTTGTGCTTATATCATCTTTCCTTGCAGATCTCTATATAAATATTAGACAGAGACAGTTACTGTCCATATGTTTACTGCGATACAGTGAAGAATGGGACCTGGGAATCCTTGTTCACTGTCATAGTGATGCATTTTTAGAGAAACAGTTTGTCTTTTCACTTGAAGACATATGTGATATACAGAAAACCAGGACATAAATATATTTAACAGTGAGATTGTGTAAGAGAGAAGTGAGGGTTTTTTTAGTACATGGAAGTGGTAACAGATTTGATTGGGAGAGGGTGCTGAAGATAACAGGGTCTTGACTGCTGGCTGGGTCAACATACCACAGGAGTATGTCTGCTTTTTCTTCCACCGTGCCCAGAGGAAGTGTTACAGGCAAGAGATACAACCACATCTTCTCCCAAAGATCCTCTCATTAATCATGATTCATGATTCATGAGTTCATAATAAGCCTCTTTTTGTCCAACCTGATTTTTTCTCCTCCTTGTTTAGAAGTTGAATTAAAGTATAATTACTTACATTATGCCACTTGTGACAGTATGAGCTGATTAGCTGGTAAAGCACTGATTAATTTGGAGACATCTTAGTAGAAAACTATGAATTATAATGGAATATGTGGAAAAGCTTGGCAAGGTACTTATGATATGAACCAAATGAATTTTATATAAATATATATATCATTCAGAATGAGAATATTTCATAATTGCAATCTATTATAGATGGAAAAGATGACACTATATGAATGATTATGCTAATCTCATATCAGAAAACCTCACCTAATTTCATAACTAGTATATCTTTCTATTTTCTGGTATAGCAAAATGTCTCTTCCTCCTCCCACATACTCCAGCACAAACTCCCTACAAACCTGGCTGATGGGAGAACACCATAATGTTTCTAAATGTTTTGGCAGAACAGCTCATCAGTGGGTTACTTTACAACACACACATCCTGCGTGTCAACACAGATCAAACTCAAACCAGAACATTTTGCATTTCATAGCTGGCTGCTTTGCTCACTGAACCACTGGTGCTCCCAAGGCCAGGTCACAATGGGTGGGCTAACCATAGCTCAGTGGGATATTTTCCGCAAGTCCAGTTGGTCAATGACATTTTGGAACAGAAAACATAACTCGCCAAACATTTTTAGTGCCTTTTCAGCAAGGTTTTTACTGCATTGCAGTATTTAAATTTACATTTGTGGGATGTTGGTTCTGCCTCTGCTGCAACGTGGCATGTAATGTGCAGGTGAAAGAAGAGCACCATTTTACTTTCAGCTCAACACCATGATGTCACTCTAGATTACTTTTAAGTGATTAAGCAAAAATTAGTAATTCAAAGTATTCCTGGGCAAGAAAGACTAAACTCCAGTGGAACTTCTCCACAAACAATCACAAGGAAGCAATCAGCTTTCAAAGACCAGCTTTTAGGGATTCTTCACCTGGCTGAGGTCTACTGTTGGAAAGCACAATATTGCTGCCACTCCACTACAGTCAAGAGTGCAGAATCCCACTCAGAAGGATTCAGGGCTGCTGTTACAGACAAAGCTCCTTCCTTTGATGACAGAATCAGAAGTGCTTTTCTTTGACTACTGAACAAACTATCCATAGCTTGCTCTTCCTCAAATTCCCAGTCCACTCTTCCTCCAGACACCAGATTCAGGTTTACAGGCTGATATTTATAGTGGTGTTAAGACGCTTGGTATTTCTTGCAGAATTACAAGTTATTTCATATGAATGTGAAAGGACTACTCTGTGACTAATGCAGGTCAAGAATGCATGATACCTGAGGACTTGCTGCTCCATGATTCCCACAGCACAGATTGAAGCTATTCCCAGTGTAATGCCAATGGCACTAAAATTGCTGAGAGTAAAAAATAAGTAAAAGTTTGTGTCACATCAGAGTCCAAATGGCTATGTAAAACTTCACCAAACTGTATTTCTGATGCTACTGGCCAGATCCTGCACTGCATTGGTGGATTTTATTCATATGCATGACCTCTCTGCAGCATAAACGTGAATAGTGCAGGATCCGTACCCACTCAAGGGAAATGCCAGGAAATGTGCCACTGATCTGAAGCTTGCAAGTGCAGGCTAGCGCAGGGATGGACTGCTGACAAACACCATCACTCCCAGCATCATGCATGTACTGGACAATCCACCTCCGTTTCCATAGACTGAATCCTATGCAGTTGTCCTATGATGTGAGAAGAGTGAACTAAACTGAACGGTAACTGAAAGAGTTACAGTGACTAAGAGGGTCCAGCTCTTGTTTTCCTGAAAGTTAAGTATTCATTTTTCTTCAAGGCCTGGCAGATTAGTATGCTGAGTTTGTAGAAATCCCACTAACATGAGTAGGCGAATTCCATTCTCAGCACCTTCCTTTGCAGCCTTGCCCAAACACCAGTATCATATTCTATTGCTAAGTATCCATTTTAGAAAACAATGATCTATTTTTCTCCAGTTAAGCTGAAGTTAATTTTACAGGATGTGATCCAACAGTTTTTTCATGAGTCCACTCCCCCTTAATAAATTGATTTACATGGTTTTGGTATTAGCATTAGGGTAAGAGAAGATAATATTCTCCGAGAGAGAGTGTCAGCTTGTGCAAAAGAATGAAGATGCACTGACAGTTTTGGAATGTGGTATATTTACAGCAGCTGAACAATTGACTGTCCTCCAGCATAACTGTTGTGAAGGTCACAGATATGCATATCCAAAACAGCATCACAGCTTGCACTTCTTTTTTCAGACAGATTCCTTCTAGTTGCTAAACTCCCAGTAATCCACATTGTATTATGTGGCACAGATTCCTATGAATCCAGTGACTATGTACACACATATGGTGTAACCTCGGTTACGTTACTGTTAAATCAGTCTTTTAAGTGGGCCTAAGATTAGATTACAAACTGCACTTGACAAGTGTGTCATGCGATGGCCAGTTTACATTTCGAGAAACCTGATTTGTTTTAACAGCCTTTTCCAACTATAGCTCATGATGTGGAAAGCGAATGTTACACTTCTGAAGTGTTCTTCACCCACTATTCTTTTTCAACAACATTTGTGGATTTATTCTTTAAATTTGTCAGCAGATAAATTATCTTTAAAATTGCCTTATTTTCTGAGAATGTAAATAGCACTTTTCCTATGGAAAATGTTTTGGAATTTCAAACAACTATGTAGCATTATGCCTACAGAAATCAATGTGTAACAACAGTTCTTCCTTCCCCCTCAGTTTTCAGGTTTTTTTCAGTGTACTAGTCCATTAGAAAGCCAGTAAGAAAATGAACATGCTGATATCTATAAATTTAAGCTAGTTATTTGGGCATAATACAGATCATGCTATTGAATTTAGTGGACTTTGGACGACACCATAAGCTTTGTTTAGTTTTCCACTGACTTCAAGTTATTCTCTAACTCACACAAAAGCTCCAGCATTTTTAATGCCATGAAGTTCACTGCATACAGAAACCAGAGGATTGATTTTGCAGCATTGTATTGCATACAGTTATGAAGGAGACTTTATAGAGTAATGCAATCGCACAATATCTAGTTGGGTATAATAAGTCAGCCTCCTTCTGTCAGCAAAACTACTGCTGTTTCAAAGCAGAAATTCCTTCTATATTCTTATAAGCTCAAATGGGTTCTTGCTAAATGCCTTCCTTTTTTACTTCCCTAAATGGACACATATTTTTCTGTCTACACTCACTGTCATAATATGCACAGCAGAGTGAGGAAAGTGTTTTTCATGTGTGGTTTTGGTTTGGGTTTTTTTTTCTTTAATAAGTATCTAGTTTGAAATCCCTTAAAAAACAGGAAAAGAACACTTCTCCAAAGCACAGCATCCAGAGGAGAAGAAAAGTCTTGGCATCAGAGAAAGAACAGTTCAAGCTTGGTGGGCCTAATTTTCAATTAATTCCCTTATGGCCATGGAGATAGCCACGATCTTTGAAGGAGTTTCAACCTATTTTACTTAGTCAAAACACATTCTGTGTTATGGACAATTTAAAATAAACACACCAGAGAACAGCAAAGTGCATACATCAGAAGGAAAAGGACAAAATAACCAAGTATCTTAAAGAGGCCTACAGCACAGGCCTGAGGCAGCAACTATAGTAGACTATTCTCCTTGGAAGTCAGTATTTTGGGCCTTGATATGTAAACGGAGTCTTTGTCATTCAGCAAGTTTTGAGGGTTATCTGAAGGACACATTCTCCTCTGCTGTTTTTAAGAATCCTATGCTAGTTACACATCCTGTTCCCAGGTCAGAAGAAGCAGAGATAGTCTTAGTTCAGTCTGTTTGCAGCTACCCCACAGAGGAAAGCCAGTGCGTGTCAGCTAGCCATGTTCTTTGCACAGTTTCCCGTCCAACAATGAACTCCTTTGTGCTTATCATTAAATGACACTGTCAATCAAAACCAACATTCTAGAGCCTTATCAGTTACTCCAACTGGATTTTAACTGATCATCCCCTGTCCTTATGCATTATTTCACTATCAACAGGAAAACCCCTCAATCCAGAAGAAGATGAGTACTCAGTGGACATCAGTGTGTTAATTTCTCTTTAGTGCATTTCATTAATGAGCTAGTTTGCCTGTCTACCACGTAATACCTGGTCTGGGAAACAATCAGAAATTCAGCCCCATAGCTTCAAAGCACACATTAAGCCATCTAAGTAAATATAGACATAATAAGATAAACATTTACCAGGAAATGTACATTACTGCCAGGGTACATGATCCTAGTGAAAAGCATTCTCAAATGTGTATGGATAATTTTTTTGCATACTTCTGTGGTCATCGATATGCTATATATACAGTTGCAACATTGTCTATGTACTTAGCATATCTCAACACACATATAGATTTTATAAACCCCGGAAAAACAAAAATGGAACATTTATTACTGACCTGTATTAGGTCTCCTATTTGCTCCTGTAACTCTGATTCTTTATTCTTGAAGATGAAATCCTGTACTTGTGAAGGCAAAACAAGAAGAACTCACACGACTCTATGATGTAAGCAGCAAGGTCTGCACGTGCAGACCATTTGTGAATTACCAGGAGAGGATCCAGACATTTCAGAAGCTTTCACAAGAACTACACAGATCCTTGGGTTGCATTGCTTACATCCCCTGAGGATGTCAACTGTGGAGTAAACCGCAGCTGGGATGCAGGTCAGGCTTAGACAAATCAATATCAACTTTTTGTTGAATGTAGGCAAAGACAAGGATGGACAATTTTCTTCCCATGTTATTTTGCATGTTTAGTCCATGTTACTCCTTTACAACCTTTCATGGCTTATTTTCCTCCACATCTCTGCTTGATGTCTGATCCATAACCTGATGTTTTTCTGCACAGTCCATCTCATGTCCTGCAATTTAAACTAAAAGTTGCAGCAATCACTAACAAATTTTTACAGACAAGAAGCTTCTGCCAGTCCCTGGAACCACACTAGTCAAATTTGACAGTCCTGAAGTAAGAACTGGATAGCTGAAAATGTCCTAGCAAATGTCACGTGCTCCTCAGCCTTTGGAACAGAGCTGTCATACCTAGACCTCAGAAATCACGTACCTGTGTGATTCACTCTAATCTGAAAGCCATGCCTCCTTTGGCAGGAAGGTACAAAGCACATTCAGCTAAGTATTGATGTTATCTTAAGGCATTAAAGTCTTCTTAACTAGAGACCAAGAGTCTCTGTCCTATTTTCTTCAAAAAGTCACCAACGAAGCAGGATTTGACAAAGCCATTCCTGCCCTGTTCAGAAGCACCGGTGATAGATACGCTTCAGTTACACCGTATCCAGGGATTTCATGTCACTATAACTGTCTTTCCAAATGTTTGCAACAGGATTTCAGTTTTATCAGCCTGCCATGTCCTGAGTAGGCAGAAACTTCAAACAGGTTACACATTTACTTGCTTTACAGTACCCACGATACTTGGTAAAAGATTAAAAAAAAAACTAAAAAAAAACCAAAAAACTTTTTCCCTTGTATACTCAACTTTTGAGGCTACATGTGCTGCTCTGTTTTCAGTTATTTATAAAAACACATTGTACAGAGTACAGTATTAGACCAGTTATGGTTTATGTATGTGAACATATGTGACTACATTCTTTCTTGTTAAGTAAACAGTGAGCAGCAGTGTAGTCTCTGACCTTTTGGAGGAAAAAAAAAAAAATCATTGGAAAAAATTAGTTAGTAGATGGCTTTATGCAATTGTGGCTACAATTCATTATGTCAGAAATGGAAAATAAAGAAAAGAGCACAGCAGTCTATCAGGCCCTGCTGAGGCAAACACATGAGAATAATCACACACAAACACACTCCTAAAATAATCTCTGAGCCTAGCTTCTGGGAGTGGAGGTGGTAAATTCAAATTAAGGCTGAATCCCTGGACAAAGTCCATCTCTGATGTAACTCACTGGAGGCCGCTGAAATCATCAGAGCCAAGTAAGCAGAGCAGTTTGACAGCACAGACAGAAGATGCACTCTGCAGGCTGGTGCAGACAGGACTGGGCAATGGCAACCCTACCTATGGCAGAAAGAATGGCAGCACTGAAATGAAGACAGGCTTTTGAGTACCTGTATATTGAAAAAGGTGTAACTATATTCCAGTCTCTGCAAGATATTAGAGCACCAAATAAGCAGAGTAAGCAATAGCCGCAGACAGTGGCTTGCAGCCTCAAATCCAGATTTCTTACTCGTAACAAGTTTTAAATCAAAACGTGAGCTCTGTTCTCAGATCTTCTGCTGTCTCGCCTGGAGTGAGGATTTCACCCATCAAGACAAAAGAAGATATTTTGTAAATGTTAATCCCACCATTTTGTCTCAGTGTCTACCAAAAGAAATGAGCATTATGAAGCACTTAATTACTTCTTCATAAAGAGGCTTCAGGAAGATTATGTAACTTCTAGCTTGTATTTCATATACACCACAGCAATGTCAAACACATGGCAGTACTTGCATTAGAGAAGTTATCTGGGTGCACATCCATTGATACCTTTCCATCTAAGAGATTGTGTAACGTCTTTTATCCAGGAGAGAACAAAGATGGCAAAAAGCATGTAAGTGACTTAAGCCTGAGGACAGTTAAACCAGCATGAGAAGGCTAAACAGAGTTATTTGATGGCCAGGATGCTGGCCAAAGTATTCACTGTTGTAGAACTTTCTAGATCATTAAAAATTTACTTTTTTTTGATCAGACAATACAGGTAAGAAAACGATGCTGCCACTGCCAAATAGGAAAGGGTAAGAAGTGGCAGATGTCACACAGCTGAAACACTGCAGAGACACTGTCATCATTACTCCCAGCAATGGCAGCCCCACCCAGACCTCTAGTTGCTGTTGTGTTAGGTACTGTACTTTCAAAGGCTTCAGAGGCAAGGAGAAGAAAACCCAAAATGATTTGCCTTCAGTTAGGCATCAAATGACAGATACTAGAATAGAACCTAAGTCTCTGGCCTCACAGAATACTGTCCTCTCCAGTCTGCCTTTCTGTTTTCTTGATGTAGGCTGTTGAACATTTTTCCCCTCCTCTCTTCCATATGTTTCTAAAATGGAATGAAACTAGAGAGTCATTAAGTAAAATTCTCAAAACTCCTGAAGTGAAGGACACTAAGTCCTTGCCAAGGGACTAGCTGCCTACACAAGAAAGTTGCACATAAACTGAGAAAAATTTCATTTAAAAGTAAAAAGAAGTAAGCTTGTGTCCCATCCCATCTCTCCCTGTTCCCCCCTTCCCCTCATCACACAAAGTATATAACCTTCTGGGGAAGAAGTGCATCAAAAATCCACTTTTCAGCTTGTATTATTCAATTCCCTGCACAGGAAAATTAAGAGATTTAAATTGAGCTGACAGACACACAAAAAAAAAGCTGTTGGAAATTTTACCAGAATGTTTAAGTAAGCCAGGTAATACCACATCCAAAGGTTCTCATATTTTATTGGTGGTAAAAGTAACACCCCCACCATGGAAAGTCAAATGGTTGGAGACAGTTTTCAGCCAGGTGACACTCTCATCCAAGGAAAATACTTGGATAGGGAAAACAGATGCTAACATGGATTTCTGCAGCGTTCATTGGAACAAGAACAGTGTCAACAGCCATGAGTGAAAGGACTATCTTGGAAGTAAAACTGTGCAGGTCTTCCCTTTCCCTCTGTGCTTTCCTGCAAATGTGGAGAATCAGTGGAGACAGCCACAGATCTGGCAACTGCCTCTGCAGCTCAGTGACCTGCTGAAGTTGCAAGTCCTTGCTCTTGCAGGGCAGTGGAAATGGTTTTGCCATTGCCTTGCTAGGCCCCAGACTTCTCGTCTGACAGCTACGTAGTTTTTGGAGGGATGCTATTTTTATCAGCATGCTCTGCAAAGAAGCTAGGTGGGTGATAATGGTCACCACTAGCCCAGAGAGAGTAGAGTGGTTATTTTCCTTATCACTTGAGTTGTTTAATAATATTTCCCTGTGTAAACAAACAAGACCTACAGCAGCAATGAACATACACAGAACTTTCCTTGTCACATACAATCTCAGCCAGATGCTGGAATGATGCCATTTTAAAGAGCTGGTTTAAGAATTCTCTTCACCTCACATGAGAAAATTTGAAAGACTGATATTAAAAGAAACCAACCAAACAACCAACCAAACTGTAAACATTCCAGAAAAAAAAAAAAAAAAAGGAAATAAATAGAAACCTGACATCTGCTAACAATTGTCACTCTCCATTGCTAATTTTGAATTTGGCAGAAATTCTATTTCCAGCACTATTTTTCTGTATTCATACAGTCTTACCTCTGAAGCCAAGGAACACTCTCATTTCAGTCAGCAGTGCTGCATGGTGTGGGGCCCATTGGCTCTGCCACATTTTTCAGTTTTCTATCTGGGTAATGGGCACTTCAGCCTCTGGTTTCTGCCTCCTGGCTTGCGTACGGTGGAAGTCTCCACAGGCTCCTCCCGTCTCCCGTACCACTGGCTCCCTTCTTGTCCAGTGCCACGTGTACTTTTATAAACTAGCAGCTCTGCTGCAAACAATCCTTGTGACAGCACTTTTCACAGCACCACCTGACAGGTCAGCCTTTGTTTTAGAGGCAGCTCCACAGATGGTTCTGATCCTTGGCAGTCTCTGACAGACACTTTGTACAATTCACCTTCAGGCTTGCTCCTGTCAGACTCTCAAATCCAGCTGTACCTCTGCACTGCAGCTCAGCAATCCACTAAGGCCCAGAGGGAAAGACAGCAAGAGATATTGTTCTTATTTACCACGCATACCCCTACCTTCTCAAAGAGATGAAGAGTCTGTTAAATTGACTATAAGCTTGCATCAGAAGCTTTACAATGAGGCTAACACCACTGGTTTAGGAAATCCCTAAACTGCAAACTGCTGGAGGATGGGAGAATATACGTGGAAGCAGTGCTTTCCCTGCCTTGTTCGCCTTGTTCTCCTGTGGTACTCTACAGTGATGGGTCACTGAGTGGTTCTGGTGCAGAGGGAAGACAGAGCAAGCCCACAGGCCACAGACCAGCTCCACAGAGCTAGGTAATAGCAAGTCCTTGCAGCAAAGACCTATCAGATATTAAACAGACAAGAACAGACATGACAATATTAGCCAAAACACCAAGAAGAGTTAACAGGCTGGATGGACATGTGGTAAGACCCACTATACACAAAAATTCTTCTGTTCTGCTCCAAGAACTTCGGACCTTCCCTGTTAGAAAGGCTAGTAGGAGATTAGGTGATGTCTGCTCTCTGTTTGCAGTATTTGTGACTGTTTCCTATTGAAGTGTTACTCTCTCAAGGCAGTTCTGGATCTGGAACTGCAGTAAACAAACTTTATCCAGAGGGTCAAAACTTGCCTGAGCAATCTGACTGAGCTGCCAGTGTCAGCTACAGTTGTCCATCCTATCCTGGCTGCCTATTCTTGCAGGTTAATATTGCAGCAACACAAACAGCCATGCCTAGTGCTTCTTGCCAGCACTCCGTGAACAAATTACTCTGTAACTTTCATGTGTTACTCAAATCCACCTTAGTTTGCTGGATGACTTCCATCATCTGTCGGTTTCTTCACTACCAACACTTCACAAGGTAAATTTCACCCTGTATTTCTCCTTATTTACTCGACCTTTACAAAAGAGACACTTTTCACATGTGCAAGCTGGCTGATAACTCTTTCTGAAAACCACTAACCTTTCGGCCTCGGCAGATACCTGATATCCCCATTCATACAGATTGTCTGAACAGTGAATAGGGGGTGAAGCATTTGCATCTCTTCCTTTTCAGTTGTGATTTGACTGCTTTTGGCAGAATCCCTTAGTAATGGAAATGTGTCAGATATTAAAAGCTAAAATAAAAAAAAACAGTGAAACCTTCAAATAAATTACAAGCACATTAAATGCAGTGCTGTCAACTGTAAAGGTCAGGCTCTGGTGCTGTGGAAATTTGTTCAACGCAATAGGAACTGCGCATGTAAACACTCTCTTCTTTGTATCCTCTTAACTTCCCGGCACAGAAATCCTTTCTATCCCATGCAGCTGACAATGGAAAACACAGCAGAAGAAATAGCATAAATGCAAAACAAATAACAAATCAATCAATTAGCATTTGCCAGAAGGTGAGCTTCACACTAAACAAAGGAGTTAAGGTACACCCTGTAGACAGGACCATGTTAGCAACCACTGAAATCCAGGACAGGAACACAAATCAACTCTCCAGTTTGCCAGCCATCAGCAAATGCTTACAAAACTGTCAACAGCCAGAATTTTAAGTAGATAAAGATTCAAATAAATACCCATGGGATTTTTCAAAACCACAAACAAGCTCAATTCCCATGGAAGTCAACAGAGAGTTAGCACCAAATGGAATATTCAAATGCAATGAGCGATTTACCTACCATTTCTAAGTGCCTGCATTTCTTTCAAACTTAAGTAAACTCCTTTGTGAAAACAGTTTTTTTCAGAAGTGACTTTGGGTTACCTGTGAACTACAATTCAGTTAAAGTACACTGTGAAAATCAAAGTTAGTCACCACAGGAATACAGGAACTAACAATAACCACTTCATAGTGGGATCTGTACAAGTTAGGATGCTGATGTGTCCCCTGAACTAGATCCTTAGCTGATGTAATCAAACTTCTGCAAGGTCTGGCTTTATATGCTCAAATCTAAAAGAACAGAACCCAAAAGGCACAAAATTTGGAATCCACATCCTAATAATTTTATGTAATGTCAGGCTGGAGGGATCATGTTCCTCTTAGTATCCACTGAAAGAGAAGAAGAAACTAGTGCTCCTTTCAGTGTTCAGCTAGCAGCAGCTTCTGCTACAAATTAATCCTCAAGCTTGATACTACCTAAGCACTGAAGTTTGAATTGATTTGCAAGGAGGTGTGCATTATCCACATGCTGTAAACAGCACAGGAGCTTACCTATTCTTGCATATAAAGAATATGCACACATGTTTAAAAAAACTGCAAGGAGAAAATGGCAATTCACTATTTTGTGATCGATTCATCAGTTCCTTGCTTAATCATATTGCTATGCATTTCTTGGCAGAGAGCATCTTACTATAAGCATATATGTAAGCATTCCCTACATAGCAGATGCCAGAAATTGGTCATGGGGCCAGCATCTTTGTAGAAATGGAGAGGAATTTTTCAATAGATGTGTTTCTTCCTCTCCCACCTGAAACTGAACTCCCACAAGCCCTTATTGTACAGCTACTATATGGAACACAAATAAAATATTCCAGCTGCCAGATCCCAGTGTAGAATTTAAAGCTCATCCTGAATCTGAAACTTTCTCACATGAAAAAACCACCCTGGAGGCTTGCAAAATGCCCAGCTCTGCTTCATGCTGTGAACACTTAATGTTTCTCCAGGTAACGGAGGCCAGTGCACCTTCCACCCCTCCCGGTCAAGCCTTCTCCCTGGTTTTACTGATGCTCAGTTCCTGCTCACATGAATGGAAATTTTTAATAACTATTATTAGGAGTGAGCTCTCTATTACAGCAGCACCTATGAGGACATACTGCATCAGCTGCTACACACACGAGAAGGAAGGAGACAGCTTTGCCTGGAAGAATATGGTCCTTATGGAACAACCAAACCAATAAACCTAGAAAACGATCAGCCTTTTGAACAGATGCACCTGAGGCACAGAAAGGTCAAGGAAAAGTTGACCAAAAGCACACAGGCAGGCTCACCAAATCCAGAACTAGCTATTCTTTGCCAGGAACACTCACATCACAACTGTACGAGCTGAGCAACTACTATTACTATGTTGAAAATGTGCTAATATATTCACCTCAAGTGCAGTTGCAAAAGGCACTGCTCTGTTAGCTCAGACAGCAGCCTTTCACAAAATAAGACTGCAGTTTCAGTGCCAGTCTAGAAACTAAAGCAATTATTAAAATAAGTGAAATCATCACCATCACCCTGTTATCATCGTTGAATAATATTTTTTTTTTTAAAAGAAGTCTTCACCAAATACAGTAATTTAACACAAATATCCTCTCTCCAGTCTAACTTCACCACGTGCTCCAAGTCCTCTTTGGTTATATGCAACAGAGGCCATCTCCTTACTCACAGACATCCCAGCTCCTAGTCTTTAACTGAGCCACAGGGAACATATGTGTCCTGGACTAGCTGAAATTACCATGTATTCAGCCAGAATCCAGGACATTTTCTGGCAACATTTCATTTTTAAGATCACAAAATTAACTACAACTTTTCTCCTTTGCAAGCATGCTACTAGTAGAAGATTTTGAGTCAGTAGGAACATGTGCGTATTTTTAAGAGGGTATTTTTTCCAGTGACTTAATGTCTGAATGAATCCATCATGAGACATGAAGTGTCATTAACATTCACCCCAAGCAAGAGAGCAGCTTTGTGAGTGTCCACACACATTTGCGTCACTCCAGTCATGGTTCACTACCTTGAATACTCATTCCACCAGACTATTTGGTCCTGGCAAACACCAGACAAGTTTTCTGGGCTCCTGTACTTACAAAACCAAAGGAACATTTTGCTGACAAGTGTGTAGCTGGTGTACTTCAGAACCCCAGAAAGCACTCACAGGCCATCTCTGAAAAAGCCTCATTCATCTAAGATCACAAACCAGGTTGGCACAGTAAGCAGCAGAACTTTGGACTCCACAGAGCCTTTCAGTAAACCAGAAAAAGTGCTTTGAAGATGGAAAAAGTGATTCCCCCAGATATTCCTGAAGAGAGAAGGTAACTATACAGCCCAGAAGATTATTTGCAATGAAATTCTTCCTACCAATACCTAACATGTATGTCTGACCCACATGGCCCTGCTGGAAACAAGAATGTACAACTGAAAAACATTTTGGTGAAGCCAAGTTTAATTTGGCATTTTTTCCCACAGGCCAAGCTAATTTTGTTCCCATCCAACTGCAGCCAGAGATCTGTTCTGCATGGAGTGCAGATCCTCCCAGACACTTCCCAGCACTCTCCCCCAAATGTCAATGGCATGCAAATGAATTCCACATGTAAACGAGCAGCTCAATGAATGGTGACAAAAATGTCCTGTTATTCCAGTTCTGTGACTCAAGCAAAACAGGCAGTCTCACTACATGTGTGTTACCTTTAATCTAAAGCCTCTCTTAAACATTTCGGGGTCAGATCCAGAATAACACACCTATCTTAGATTGTGTCCTAGTCCATGAGCTGGAAACCTGAGATTTATTTCTTTGGTGACAGGCAAAGGTGGCAAAATCCAGTTCCTAAAGGCATTAAAATGTTGCTGCATGGTTACTGATGATTCAGTTTCTTCTCCCTGTGTAAAAACCTGAATAACCTTTGTATGAGTTTACATCAGGTTATTGAAATGACAAATCCTCCTCTCCCCTGCTTGCTAAGCTCACGGATCCAGTAATCTCCACAGCACTCCCCTACAGATCCGTGCTCACAAGCCAGGAAGGCTCTAAATGCTCCCCCATACCTCTTCCCATGTCAGAGACCTGCACTGTGGAAAATCAGTCACGGTCCATATAGAAAGAAATTCATTACATAGCTTTAAATACTTTGTGATATATCACATTATAAACTAACATTTTACTGTTTAATTGTACATTAAAATCAAGAGGAGCAATCTCAGATCCCCATCTCACTTAACAGCTTTAATTTACAGTGGATAATTGTGAATGAAGAAGATGTATCGAGAGGGACCAGACCCATACTTTTTCAAGGAAGCTCCTATCAATGCTCAACTACGAAAATTTCCAAATATGAAACCACTTTGCATAAGAGTTTAAAAATCTGTTGGCAATTCATAGCTAGATTCTCTTCCAGAAACTTTACAGATTCTCTTTTACAATAAGTACATGTCGTCCTACACAGCCCTTCCAGAGCTCTTGGCAATTTCATTATACAGCATTCTCAGAACTCATGTCATGAGTGGCACATTTCACAAAATTGTACCACAGTACACTGTAAAAATTCAGATACCTCCTGTAAGCCCACACAACAAAAAATTTTCTCTTGTCATCAAGTCCTTACAGGAAACAGCAATTTACTGGGAGACCTGTTGAACACATCCTATACCCTAACAATTCCCTGGGTTTCAGGAGGGTGTCAGACACATCAAACATACCGACAGTTCTCACAACAGGACAATAAATAGCACTTAAAACTGAGTCACTTTGCCCATAATAAAACTGATTTGACTCTAGTGTTATCAGTGTCAGTGCTTCTTTTATCTACTCAAGTAAGTCCCAGCCATTATAACAACTTCAAAGAACAATTTGCAAAGGCAAAATTTTGCTTTTCTATCTGAATCTACGATAATTACTAAAACTTTAATAGTTCTGAGATGCTCATGTCACCTGTAAAAAACAACCAACATTTGCTAGGTAACAGAGACAACAGAGTTCATTGTGCTGCTGCAGAAGTGGGGGCACAAACTTAGTATTAAGGTGACCTCAGGCAGTTCCAGCTATCATAAGCTTCAGGAACAACTATTCCTGGATTTTAAGACATTAGTATGCAAAATTCATGCTAAAGTCTCATGAATCATTGGACTTTGGCCCATCATTCTCATGAAAAGTAATAAAAATTTTAAAAATAAAAAAATTGCACTGCATACACCAATGCTATACTGAAAACAAGGCACATGCAGATAAAAAACATTGGTTCAAAAAGCATCAGACTAATTTAATTTGTGCATTACTAAGTAAGATGGCATGGTCCCAGGATGCATCTATGTAATTCTATTCCAGCAAAAGCAAAGATTGAGGTTCATGAGATTCAATTTCAAGAAATCCCCAATCATCATTGCCAAGGAGTTCCAGGAAATGTAGTTATTGATTTCAGAATAAGTGAGTTTATGAATCAAAAAGCTTTTACTTCCTTTACCTGATTCTTTTGTAAATGTTAAGGGTTAATTTCAACCCAAGCACAAATCCACTGTAACCACAGTACCTGGTCAGAGAAGGCTGTCATCTCCCACTGAGATCCTGTCACATGGAGGACAGACTCCTAGGACATTAGGTGGACATGCTACAGCAACAATACAGAGCTTTCTTGTGCCCAAATCTCTACATCAGCCAATGCAGTTATTCTGGGAAACTCTGCTGCATAGACCCCTATAGCAGTGGCCCCACCACAGCTACACAAACATCCAGTTCCTTTCTTCCCTAGAGAGTGTTTGTGGGTACCCACAATCAACAGATTTGCCTGTCTCGAGTCTCATCAGGAGCCAAGCATCCTCCTCTTCAAAAGAATTGCCTAGCTGGTATCCATGGCTGTTTGATCTTTGCACTCCAGAGTGAGGCATCAACCACGATGGTCTCAGAGACAAGTGTGCCAGGGTGCGTTAAAGCGTTCAGCTCCGTACGGCAGAGTGCAGGAGCAAATCCTCTCCCTCGGGTGTATGCAGAGCCCTGCTGTGGACAGAGTGCTGACACTGCCCGTCGGAGAGGAAAACACACAACAGAGCAAGACTGAAAGCTCTGCGTGACCTTGGAAGAGCCTGACCTGCCTGGGGAGATGCACAGCAGGAGTGCATCTCCAACAGAGCCCACAGCAGGGTGTATCTGGAACTCTAAATACAACCCAATGTGTAGACAGTATAATAAACTCTTTATTTACAGCTACCAGGAATTTCCTTGGATCTCTGAAATCTCTTGAGTCTGTTCTTCCACCAGCCTTTCAGAATGGCCAGAAGCACTTTCCTAAGTTACTCTAAAACCAGTAGGAGCAAGCCAAACTAAAAGCAGGTTTTGATACAGACAGCTGGTTAATATTTTTCCCATTAAACAAAACATGTAAACAAAGCTTCATAGCAGAGGTATTTGTAAGGGAGCATTTATCAGCTCTTCAGTGTTTGTCATCTGAAAAGTTCTTCTATTCTTCCAAATCACAACTTGATGCTAATTTTGTTATATTCAGCTCCAGCAATATGAACTTGTAGCAGCAGCAGTAATTATCCAAGAGAAGGAAATTAAGAGTGGACTCAAAGGCCACACGTCTGTTACAAGCTTTGTCAAAAACATCACATCCTGACAGATGCTGTAAGTTGAGTGACAATTACACATGGAGATAATCACTTGGTAAGCCTCTGTGAAGTGATCTGGTGATCCCACCTACATATGGCCTTAACAAGGAGGTTCTTTCTATTACTACCCCAGGGTGGAACTGATAATGGACTTGGACTCACTGTTGTTACTGTACTTTGATGTATTTCTATAAACTCAGTGCCTGACTTTCAGTGGCAATCCTGCTTTTTCTGTCATTTAGAGACCTACACATTGCCTTTGGAAATACTGCATTTAGAAAAGAAACAAATGTTTAGATATAATGTTCGTATCTACAGTTTAATTTATTTCTTTTTAATTCAGTGGCTGAACTTCAAATGTGTGTATGAGTGAGGAAGACATTTAGTCATGGTCTGTCAAGAGGACAGCTTAAAAATCCCCACAAAATATTCAGAATCAAATAAACAAGTTGTAGTTCATCAAAGATGAGCTTAAAATAACACATAGTTGTTATTGATGCAAAGAGTTGGAATGCACTCTCTAAAATTTTAACTATCTACTTCAACATAAAATTCTTCATCCTGCCACAGCCAGAACTGCAAGGTAAGATCCTTTTCAGTTACAATGCAAACTCTGCCAGCATGACAGATGTTTCCTGTCCTACTGGTTCTATTAGTGCTTCTCTCAATTTCTATGTTTCCAACAAGTGTTGGCTAACTAATAGATTTTAATCTCTCTCATTTGTGCTATTGCCTCTGTATCAGGCCAGCACAGAGGCTTCCAAATTAGCTCAGAGTATTTCCATTCCAGATTTTTCATCTTTTTCACAAAACTCACCCAAAAGTTTTGTGAAATTGCAGAGGTGGTTTGAAGAGGTTTTCCTTCTTCCTATTTTTTTTTCTTAATGTTTGCCACACCATACTTGAGTCAAGACCTCCATACTTTCATACCTACACTACTTCCTTCGATTTTTCCTATTTCTGCTTCCATTTTCCAAATATGCTCGTAGAATTGTCACCAGGAGGGAGGATCAATGCAAAAAAACCCTCCAAACCAAAACATAACTAAGTGCTGAGCTAACTTTACCATATGTGAAATAGCAATTAGAAGCCAAGGCGATTTTTATATCATCTGATCTATTGCAGAAGACGCCAGAAAATGGAGGAGCCAAGGACTCACAGATAGTGGGCCAATATGTGAGCACTGAAGGCCTCTTCCAGCTGTCATCAAAAGCATTGGAAAAACTGGATCAGGGCCTAAATTTTTTAAATCTGAAGCTGGAAGGGTCTTGCCACAAGAAGAAAAATCTGGTTCATGCTACAGCACAATCAATTCTATTTCAACACTAACAGTAACTTTTCTTAATTACTCCCAAAGTAAACTGCCTCTTGAGCCAATGATGTTTGGTGCCCATGGACATAAGTTGTGGTAAACTGAGAACATTTAAAAACTTGGAATATATAGCTCTGTGTGTTTATCCTTCAGATCACACAACAGACTTAATAATGACCATAGGCATTTCTAGATGACTTGGATAGGTCATATAATTTTGGGGGAAATAGAGCTTGGATACTACTTCCAACACAGACTTTTACAGCTCTTTACTCAGCAAGACTTTTTGCAATGTTATTCTGTTTGAATAAGGGGCCAGACAATGACAGAGCAATGGCACCAACCAGCAAGTAAAATTATGCAAGTGTACACGTTTGCAGGACCCAGGTCTTATGGTGGTGCTTGAAAAATATATAACAGAGTCCCATAGAACAGGTTAGATTCTCACACAGCAAAAACTGGTGCAGCTTTTTATTAGAAGCACTGATAAGGTGTTCCTTTATGCTGTCAACTCTATCTCTAGGTAACATTACTGACAATGAAGATGAGTTACAAGGATACCACAAAAGTCAGTCTGCCTTGATTCTATGTTTTTGGCAAAGTAGGGGAATACAGTAAGGTTGCAGCATGCTACAGTGAATAATTAAAATGAGTAAAGAGGCAGCACTGTGGTTATGACTACATGACCTGTCTATCAGAGATACATCCACCTACTGAGATCAGGTCATGTTTTTGCTCAGTTCAGTAAGTGAACTTGGAAGGCAACAAGCAGAAAGACAGGTAACAGTGTAGTAAGTAACCCAACAAACACCAAAAGAGAGTAGCCCAGCCACTGGCTTTGAGTTACACAGCTGTACAACTTGCATTTCACTGAGCACGATCCTAGAGAAGAAAGTCACACTGAACCTACTGAAAGGTCCTATTGGAAAGACAGGGAGTTAAGTTAATCCATAAGCAAATGCTTCTGAAGAAGACCCTGCAGGACTCTCTCTCCTCAGCCAGAGGCTGGGTTCTATCCCTCAGGCCTACATGGATCACACAGTGAGATGCACCCACTGAGGACACACAGAGTACAGTCTAGATAAGTACAGTCTACATGACACATGGGATAAGTATTCTGTTCCTCTCATACTGAGAAAGCCTCAGCTGAAGTCTCCTGCTTGGGTTTTTTCCATCTTTTTTCTTCTACTTTTGACTTCTTTTCTCCATCTATATGCCTAACTTCCGTGTGACTGAGAATAGGTATCTAGGAAATCTACGTTGGGATTCCAGACACTTCTCATCTGAAGACCATCACATACAAACTGGTCTTTCACAGCTAAAATCCTGTGAGATAGTCCTCATCTGAAATTGTCTAGCTTTAGCTTCCAAAGATTAGATCCTACATAACCCTGTCTGCTAAACTGAGAGCTAACAGAAGTATTTTTCCTAAATACATGTTAGTAGAAAGCAAGTTCTCTAAACCAAGACTGAAGTGAAGTCTTAAATCCCTCACCCAAAAGTCCTTCCTAGTTCTCTATTTGTTTTTTTTTTCTTTCTACATGTTTTCCAAATGTCCAACAGACTTCTGCATGCATGGACACCAAAGACCCAGACAAGTTATTCGTAGAATGATTTTGCTAATACTGTTTATAACTTCAATGTCTCTTCCCTACAATCACATGACGTTCCTTGCTTACATGTATAATGATCATTCTACTTCACCAAGCTACAGAATCACACTAAGAATGCAAATGAAATTGCTCACTTAGCTCCTCACTCCCTTCTCATTGCTACTTCACACAGGGCTTTATCTGAGAATTTTGACCAACATACAGACCCCGCATTTCACTGCATGATCTCCTCCTCCCCAAGTAAGCCCTACGTGCCAGGATAACACCTGAAATGAAAGATGAAAGAAATGAAAGAAATGAAATGAAAGAAAACACTGAAAAAATATTTTAGAGAAAGATTTTTCAAAAATTCCCTACTGTCACCTTGGACTACTATAGATAAGTTTTGAACTAGAAGAATGACTTCCAAGCCCTTCATTGCTATGCCTACACGTGATAACAGAAAAGCTCAAGTCCAGCATTCAGAAGATTGCAAATCACAACTAGACCTTTTCTGTCCAGCCATTCTGAGTGGAACACAGCTGCTTAGTACACAGGCAAACTTTCCACATCTTGCAGCAAAGGTGCAGCACACCTCTGTTTTGTGTAGACACAACTAAACTGTTCAGAAAATCCTGTTGCCAATGGAACAAAGGTGCAGGAGGAGAATTGGTTTCCTCTGTGATGAGATTATACAATACAACCTCCTGTGGTCTCAGTGAAGGTACTTGTCAGGGGCTGGTGCTAACCAGAATTTCATTTTTCCACTTGAGATTTTCAGCAGCTCCTTGCTCATCCGTGCTGGTCTCCTGCCTCCTCTACTTGATTTTTTACTCAGAGGAATGCACCTGTCTTGAGCTTGGAGGAAGTAATGTTTGAATATCAACCAGCTCCCACGGGTCCCCTTACCTTCTAGAGTCTTAGCCCAAGGGAATCCTCCAAGTAGGTCTTTGAAGAGCACAAAGTCCTCCTGAAGTCCAGGGTTGCAATCTTACTTATTGCCTTGTTTCTTCCTCATATGATGCTAAACTCTACCATGTCATGACCACTACTGCCAAGGCTGCCCCCAACCTTCACATCCCCTACCAGACCTTCTTTGTTCATTAATACAAGGTCCAGCAGTACTCCTTTCCTTGTTGGCACTTCCAACACCTGCATCAGGAAGTTATCACTGATGCATTGCAAGAGCCTTCTGGACTGAGTAAGCCTTGCTGTGTAGCCTTTCCAACAAATACCAGGGTGACTTTCACAACAGATACCTGGTAACCCCTGCAACACTCCCATGACACCTACAGCCAAACCCCACTGGCTACCAAGTTGCTGATGAGAAGGTGAAAGTCACATAAAAAAAGGTAAATTAGGAGGTCCATTTGCAGATACATCATCCCTAGAGACTGCACAGCCTCTACTCCGCAGTGTCAAAAGTCCAATCCTCCTCTTTTCCCAGAATTTTTTTCCTAACCAGTACCCAAAGAGCTGATCTCAGCCTTCCTGTCAGGCATGTCCTGCTCTGTGTGCTCTGTACCAGCTCTGAGCAGGTTCAGTAAGCATTGGGCAGATGCTCAGGCAGTGAAGTCTTCAGGTCTCAGAACTACAATGTCAGAAATCCCTTATGATGGACCAGCTGGTAGAAAAAGTATGGACAATACAGATGTTCCACATCAGCACTGGAAAAGAGCATTTCAGGCCCAGATCTTCCTGAAGTACTTTCCAGAGCCAGCCCTCTGGGAGTGCTCAGTGAAAGCCTGACTGCAGAGCAAACAAACAGCTTTCATTTCTCATTTTAAACTGCCACAGGTGGTTTTCTTCCTCAAGTTAAGGTATGGAGGGCCCAACACTCTCTGTTACCACTGTATCTGATTGCCTTTACCCCAGATTTCATGGGGCCATATATATGGACAATGCCAAAGCACCTCCTGTCTTCCAGAAACAATTTATTTCATACTGAGTCAGATGACAGAGCAATGGGCTCAGAGGCAGTAAGTATTAAGTCTCATGTTTATACACAGAGGTGTCCTTTGGGAACACATTCCTGCTCATGTGCAAAAACCAGAAACCTGGCCCTTCATCTCCATGAGAATCATCAGGCTACTTTCAGATCCCTCCATCAGCTTGGCCTTATGTCCTGTTCCCAGTCTAGCTTCCATTGTTCCATCTCCATTGCTCTAAATGTACGTGCTGGGCAGAGGCTTTAAATGTCTCCATGTCTTGTCTCTTCACACCCCCTGTCCATTCCCACCTGCCCCACCACATGTTTTTTCTCTTCTTGACATAGAAGCTGTGCATCTCAAGAGAGTCAGTACAAGATCTGCAGATCTAACACAACTCATACTTAATTTCAGCATTCAGTCACCTTCACCCCTTTCTAACTGCTAGAGAGGATGGGTGGACTCCCAGGGTTTACACAGGGATCTGCAGACAGGCAGGAAAGCAGGGCCCTCATCTTTTCCCAGGGGCTGCAGAACCTGGACTAGCTGAGAACCAGTCACACAACCACATTGCCTACCTGTTGCTTTACAAAAAAAAAAATAAATAAATATAGAACAGAGGCTTTCCACATGGAAAAATGAGAGCTGGTATTCACTTAATAAATGTAAATAAAAAGCACTACCAGAAAAAACACATGCTGGCTGCTGCTAACACCTGTCAGCACCACTGGGATCACATTTGTTTCACACATGTCCTGGGTTGGCAGGCACCTGATTTATATTTTCACACTTTGTACTGGCTTTCTGCACGCTTGCTCTTTAGCATATTGTTCACACAACGGCTCCCGTTGTCATCTTATTTTCCAGTGCTAAGTGACGTAACTAGGCTGTTGCACACAGGACAAAACTCTTGCTCTGAATTACACCTGCATCAAAACACGATAACCTTCAGGTAACATATGAATTAATGACAAGGCAATTTTATTTTAAAAAGCTATTAACCTGTTAATAACTATGAGCCTGTTCATTTTCTAGACTTCTCTCTGCTGCACTGTAATGATGAACTCCGCCTGTTTAATTAAAAATGGTAGCAAGTAACTATGACTCCATGTGTCTCAAGAGCAATGCACTTATTTCTAGCAGTCCTAGATTTGTCCCAGAAGCCATTGAACTGACTTGTCCCATTTTCTGAGGTGCCAAGGTAGGACAGATCTGTACCAGAACCTCTCTTTCTAATAACTGACCTTACAGTGAGCTGGTCTCCAATTACAAGGGGCCAAAACTATTCTTCCAAGGGGTGTGTTTACTCACCCTGAGGGATGCAATGATGGTAAGAGTGCATTTGCAGCTATGTAGGCAAGAATGATGGACTGACCATCAGGCAGTGATACTTTTGGCTAGTCTCATAAATGAAGCTAACTTTGCTTTTCTGTGACCACTATTTATCACTTGAAGGAGTGCCATGAAACACTTAGGGACTTATCTGCAGACACTAAAAGGCATTATTTAGCTGTATTATGGCAAAGACATGCCAGATAACATAAATAATATGGGACCACACTCCTCATAGAAAAGATGATCAAAATGGACAAAAGGTAAGGGGAAAGAGAACGTCCAAGAAGCAAAATTATCCATCCATGATAAATCAATCACAGGGTTTGTAACAACACCTAGGCATTTTGGCTTTCAATTCCTATTCTGTTCTGTGAGTTCATGCTTTTCTCCAGAACTGTAACTTCTACACTGCAGACAGGCATGTTAAGATTTACCAGAGTCCAGTGTTAAAAAAGGACATTCCAATTTGTAGTAGAGGTTTGTAACAGATCTGTAGTAGAGGGTTTTGTAACAGGTTTGTTACTCTTTCAGCTTTCCTGTCTGAGGTCATAGCTGAGGTGTTTTTGGAGAGCAAGCTCTTTACAGTGTCATTCTCACAAGTGACTGTGCTTACTGCATGTATCTTTAAACCAGTGTGCAGTTATGCCTCAAGCATCAGCCCACTTGTGTTGTTACAGCAACAGAGCTCTAGGAATGAAAGTGTTGGTATGGCCAAGAGAAAGAGAGGGGATGGCTACATAGTGGGACACTGAAGAGGGAAGAAAAAAGGATTAACCTTGATGGAGAATTGGGCAGAAAAGCCCAGAGTATGTTCCCCTCCAGAGGCACAGAACCAGGAGTGCTGAACAGAAATTGGATGATATTTCACAGGCCTCACTATAGGGAAGAAATCTGTAGGTGTCCTGGTAGTACAGTTTGTATTAGTGGATTAAACACACTTGGATAAGTTAATACTTTATGTCTTGCTCTATGACACTGAGACCTTCATTTGCATATAAGTGATAGTAAAGCTTGCAACTTTCAAAGTTTCTTAATTAGTAGCAAAATATTCTGGTAACAGTAGGGAAGTTCTGAAAATATCTTGCCTGGGGAGGTAATGGATTTCTTTGAGAATAAGGCAGGCAAACGACTACAAACCATGCTGTAAGCATGTGTAAGCCCTCCACGAGGTGGGAGGGATGGCCTGTCAAACATCAAATTCTTTTGGAGCCATTTTCCAGTGAGTCTGTTAGAGGACGTGGACCTGTTTAAACAACAAACACACAGGTCTTTTCTACACACCACTGCACATCTCACCACCCAGCCTTCAGACAAGCAGAATGATTGACCTGAATCATACGAATTGAGCTGGTATGAGAAAGGAATAGTTTGCCAGACTGTGTGACAGTTTAGCCCTTGGCTACAAAGCACCTCCTGACAGCTCAAGGACTTCTCTCTGTTTTGGGTTAATCAGCTGGTTCCCAAAGGAAATGGGACTGCAACAGTGACAGTGCAGGAGTAATTTTGTATGGATGTAGGTTCATATCCTGTATAACTTACAGTCATCAGCAGATTTCAAACAAAACTGACAGAGCAATGGGCAATTAAGAGAAATCAGGCAGCTAGATAGTGCACACTATCTTCAGCATGTGGCTGAGGGAATGGCTTTTGTCAGACAACAGAATGCAGTTAGAAGGCTACTCTTGGAAATTTTGGAAATGAAAAAAAAAAATAAATCAAAGTTTGCAGAAATCATGAAGCAGAAATATATAGAAACCAGATTTATTACTTCAGGTGCTCATTTTGTCCCAAAGGAAGAAAGAGGTTCAAAGCTTTTCTTTCTGGGATACTACTCCCACATTGATTTACGAGTGGTACACAAATCCTATCACTGTATCACAGCACATGTAAAATGTGGAACTAAATGCTTCTTTAAGTGACTGAATGGTAAGCAACAAATACAGCCTTTTCCTTAAGAAGCTAGGAAGTTATTTTTGTACAAACACTAGGTCAGATAAAGGTTATTTGAGCATTCTTGGCACTAGCTTCCTTTCTCCCTTGAATTCTTGTTTTAACTCAGTTTTCACTTTAACCTTGCCCTTCACTTTTATGGAATTTCATTGAAGTAATAAAGGGGAAAGTGTTTTCTCTTCTGTCTGTGGTAATGAAACATGTTGGCTTCGCTCCCTCTGAGATGTGGGTGTGTCACTAATAGAAGAGTTTGCTGCCAGCATGACAGCTGATATCACTGTTGGTGTAACTAGAATCATGTTCCCTAAGTGTGTGGCCCTGGGATCATATAATTATAACAGAGGCCTGTGTCTTTTCTAGAAATAATAAAGTTCTACAAGCTAGGGGAAAACAGAAGCATTTCACGAAGGGCTGGGTAAAGGTTATTTAGATGGTTATTTCCTGATATTGTGCATTTTCAGTGCTGAATGTGCCATGTACCCTTCAGACTGGAATTAGGAATCTCAAGCTTGGCTGAAAACACGTCAGAGACCTGCTGGCCTTCTGCCTGACTCAACTTCTCAGGGTACTGTGGTGGAACAAGTAATCTGTCCCTTGAAGCACAAGGAGGAGGTTGTCATTCTACAGTCTTACTAACATTTTTCATTTAATTTCAGGGCTAATAGAAAGATCTTGGGGAAAGGCTTTCAGGACATACATCTCCATTCTTTTCTAAGGCAGAAGATGCCAGACACAACTGTGGGCCTGCAAAATCACACTGGAGAATTTCCTGTGAGGAAAGGGTGCCTGCCTTGGTAGGTCCTGACTGAGTGCAAAGACACTGCCTGTGTTCTGTACTTAACAAGATAAAACTGGACACACAGTAATACAGGTCACTAAAGAAAACAAATAGACTTTTTCATTCAGGTTTATCACAGCCTGAAAAAGGATGTGAGCTGTTATGTGTTTCCACGGGACAGGTCTGAATCAAACATCTGTTGGTTTTCCTCTTCCAAACATCTGATGCATCCAACATGGCCACATACTGCACACTCCTTTGCTAATTAAACTCCTGCAAGGTTGCCTCATGAATCAGATGCTTTGTCAAGAAAGACTGTGTTCTGATGCAGACAAAGTGAGGACCAAGCACAGATAGGTAGCTGTTCACAAACTGGTTCAGCTGAGACTTTAAAAATACTTAATGTCCTCTGTTGTTTACCAAAATGTTCATTTCCTTGTCCTACTTGCACTGTTAATGTGGAAAGTAAATTTCAAAAAAGTGTGATTTTTTTGCTATTTTTATTGTTTCTCTGAAAACTGACCTGAGGTATCAGATTATTACACAGAAGTGTTTTTATAACCTGTAGAAGGAAGTATAGGGAATCTGTTTTCATTTCAAATTACCTATCTTTGTAAAAATAAATGACAGCACAGTAACCTTCTCTGCTACCTGATCTAGGCCTAGACCATGCTATGTTACACATCCAGCCATATAAACAAAATTGGTTTGATCCAACTTGAATGGAAAACCTCACCTCTAAATCCAGCTATCTGTGCTCTGGGAACTCTTTCCATTACCAGCACCTTAGCACAGGATTGACTAGATGCTGGCTTTCAGGTAAAATATTGTATTTTGCACTAAGATAAGCACACTCCAAGCACTTAGTTATTGGAATGAAAAGGATACTGAATTGCAAAGACAATCAGGCCACAGGGGGTTTTGCTGCAGGTACCAAAATTAACTCCAAATGACATAAAAGACGAGTAGTCTGCACTGAATGGCAGACTTACCTGAGTGGTGTCTAGCATCAGGGAAGAGAAGCATGTTTGAGGGACAAAAAACTCCTCCACAGAATGCAAACTTCAGTCACCTAGGGAGAAGAGTTCATAAGGTTAATGTTCATGAGTACCATTTGGTGAGCCTGTCCAAAGATGCTCATGCTTCTGAATACACCAGTTGGACCTGAAACAACGGGGTTACCTTGGTACCAGATAGTTGCATTGTTAACCCAACTGCTCCCTGTACAAATAAGAGACAGAACCTATCTGAGTGAGGGCTTTCAGTCTGACCAGATGAAAAGAAGTGAAGGAGAAATAAGAGAATGGATCCTTGAAAGCCTTATAGCAAGTAGCAATCAAACTATGATTGAAACCCACAAATGAGAGCTCTCTCTTCAGTGAGAGAATTCAAAAGAGGGACAATGTATTATGAACATCAAACAGTAGCAAAGCACAGCTCTAGTTCAAGAGCAAGCAACCTACCAATGCTGCAGTAAGGCACTGCCTATCAAAACTTTTATTCTGGCATATCAAGAGTCAGCCTTGCAAAGAAACATCTGCCCTGGCCAACAACAGTCCAGCACATAAAACAGGCATACTGAGGAAGCAACAAAATGCAATCTTGTTAGTGCCATGGCTGGCATGACCAGGCACATGCTGAAGGGCAGTAGAGCCATGAATAAACCAACAAGCATAAAGAAAAACAACATTTAAAACTGCTTTTATTGACTTCTAGGCCCAGGGATTTTTGTCTGGTGTATGTGCCCAGTTTCATTTGCTGTGGCTAAACTGGTACAGAGTGACTCAGTTGTGTCTCTGAGCCTTAACTGTATTCCAGCTTCAACCCTGAGGCAATGATGATACTACTTCTACTCTAAGTGCCAAGGAAGTAGTAAACAACACTTTGTTTAATTTCAGAAAATCTAGGTTAATTTTCTCTTGCTCAAGTAACAGAGAAACTAATAAAACAGGTTAATATTTTCATTTAATAAAACCAATGCAGATGGAAAAGTTTGCACGCTATTCTGGGTTCTGTTTGCACAACACAATTCCTTTGTCTCCATCTATGAAAGCAGAATAAAATAAAAAAATTCCCTCATGACACACAGGTTTTTCTTTGCTGACTAGCATCAGACACATGAACCTCTCTCTCTCTCTCTCCAGTTCTCCTTGAGAGCCAGGGACAAAAGGCAAACAGAATCAATCTTCTTGTAGTTTGCACAGAATGGATGTTTAGTTAAATAACAATAGAATGACATATAGAGCCTGCTTGGGAAAGGAAGTTTGATATTTTTAAAGTTGAAAAAAAAAGAAAATTCTACAGCAGTTATAGCTCAGAGTCTCAACACCAGTACAATATATAAAGCTTCTTGTCACATTATTTCTGTCCAGAATGAGTTGTTGAACTGACATCAGTAATTACTGTGGTTTAGACTAAGTGTAAGACAGTTTTTCTAGAACTAACATTATCTTGCTATTAAAAGACTTTAAAAATAAAAAGGTACCTCAACCTAATTATCTTAATGTCATACAAACTCTAGTATGAGTATTGACCTTTTTGCTTCCTTCAGAAATTACAATCAGCGTTGTAATTGATTAATCTCCTAAATTAATGTTTCCTTGTCAAAGTGTCATGCTTTACCATTCATAGGTTGTAGGTAATTGAAATTCTTTCCAATGTGCTATGCAGGCAGCTATTGAAAATGGACTTCACTGCCAGAGGACACGTTCCCTCTGTTATATGGTAACGTGTACCATCATTATTTGTATCATCCGAGTGCTCAGATGTGCCAAATGATGCTCTGCTTTTCATCTGCTCTGTGCTGTACATACACAGAATTATCTTAGCACTTCAGAAACAGCAAAGCCATGTTCACATTTAAGTGTTCTGTTGCTTAGAACCAAGCACGCATGCACACTTGTACACAGAAGATACTGATGTGAAGCACAACAGTCAGCCCTTATTGTCTAGAAGGAGGAGGGACATAAAAATGAAATCATTTTATCCAAGATCATGTAAAATTTCAGGAGAAGGAGCGGAAACTGAACTCGGAATCTTCTGATCCACAGTTGCAACTCCACAACTAGCTTGCTTTCAAGCCTTTATATTACAAACATGTCATAATCCAGACTAAGTAAACCTTAAATTGAGTTGTAATAGCAGCTCCTTATTACACAGTCAAAAAAGGGAAAGTAAAACACAGTTCTAGGTTCCAGAATACACTAGACATACTTTCTCTCTAAAGAGAGATGAAAAGAGGGGAAGATAGACAACCTCCAAGGAACAACAACATGGTAAGAGCCTGCTGTCTTTATACATAGCTTTTTCATGTGTATGATTATAGTCAAGAGTAAGGCAGGTAACGGACAGAATCATCCCCTTCACATCAGTGGTGAACACACTGCAGTAAAACATGATTCTGGAAGAAGCTCCCATGGGCTTAATGAAACAGCTATTTTTACATCTTCCTGAAGAAGCACAGAGGTGAACTACAAAGGACAGGAATAACATTCCTGCAAACAAAAAGAACTTGGATTCTAAGGACTTTGAAAAAATAAAAATCACAGAATCCTTACATTACAAAGTAATTAAAGAAAATAAACAGAAAACTTCACTTGGGATAAATGTTACTGCTCCATTCACACAAAGCAGGACAAAAGCAGCAGGATTTGTTTCCACTGGAGTGGGATTCTGCTGGGAAGGGAAAGTTAAACAAGAAAATATTAATCTTGTCTTTTGGGAGAGTTTAAAGTGGTCTGAGTTGGAGATGGAAAGCAATCAGGACTGAAACAGATGCTGATGAGTTATTGAAGGGAACCAGATTCAGCTACACATACTAAGCCAGGTTTCATCTTTATGAAGCAGTCCACATCAACTAGTGCACAATTCATCAACATTTGTGGCTTCTTCAATCATCTTAGGGAATTTTTGTCAACACTTCTCTGAGTTTCCCACTATTCTCCAGTAACATTACAGCCCCAAGAGATGGGTCTACTGAGAAGATGAAATCTCTGCTTGCTCATTACCTCCATTGTCACTGCAACTTGTAAACACACACTTTTCATGCAAGAGAGAGCTTTCTACATTACCATCTACCTTCTCTCCACCCTCTTTCCTGGCTTCTGTGCACAGAACAGTGCACAGAAAGTTACAGTTTGTGGTGACATAATCAAAGGAAGTTTTGAAAACTATTTGATGAATGGCACAGCACAAGAGTAATTTTTGTCTAGAAGTTCTCAAATAATTGAACTGTTGTAGTCAAACCATGTCCTCACTTATTTGTGCCAGATTATCTGTCAATAAAAAATCAATAGTGAAGTTATTCCCCATTTGCCCAGAGTTAAATTAGCCACAACTATTTTAAGTACTTCATGTTCTAATATTGCCATATTATGTAGTGCTGTAAGATAAAAGTTACTGCTCTATGCTACTAACATACAGCCAACCTGAAGGAGTTTTTCTGGAGAGATGTATAAAATCAGTAACAGACTGCTCTTGTATTTTTCTTTCAGTAAACCACAGTGCTGTTGCCAATCCATAAAGCAGCTTCAAGATCTGTTCATGCTGAAAGACATTAAGACATAAGGGCAAGAAAATATTCACTTCAGTCTAAGGTCAGCGACGTGCCATGTGAATTGTGTACTGAAATGCATGAACTGCACATGTACCACATGATACATTCCAGGAAGCCTCGCTCGTTAAGCTTGTTTAACATAAATATGTGTGTGTGAATCTATATACATACACACACACACACACACAAAATAAGCCTCAGATCTCTGGCAGTATTATCATAACACCATTCAGATATTGCATGAGCCTCCTCCTTTGGCCTGACTGTGATCACAATGACTTCCAAAGAAACGGGCGCCTGTTTCTAATTAGTAAGGATGTAAAAGCATTTATGCAGAAGGAGAACCTAGAGAGCTTATTATGCTGAATCCTGTTAAGGGCCAATGTGGTTTTGTCATGTGTATGTTAAAATCGACCCAGCCAAGTTTGGTTACACTCCGATAGAGCATCTGCAAGTCATTTACATACTTTCAAATGCCACGGTGATAAATACAGAGACTGTGTGACAATCTGATGGTTGTATCTGAAAATGAATGAAGAGGAAGCATTCAAAAAGTAGTAAGACTATTTACGAAGGAAATCCTGGAATTGCATAGCCTGAATTTGGGGAAGGGTGGGAATGGAGAGAAGAGGAAGCAGTATAAAACATACTTCTAAAGATTTGAGCAGAACTTATTTTTTGCTCTCCTTATGCTAAGGAAAATTACTCCTGCCATGTGTTACTGGTGATACATTTCATTTATATTGTACAGGCATAGCTGCCTGCCCACGGAAATATATTCAGACAGATGGGAAATGGAAATGCATTTGCTGATCACACACTGTCTTCATCATAACTCCCCAAGGGAAAGCTCATTTTGGCTAGAGATTTATCCCAGCACACACCTTGTTTACTCAAACCCGAGCTTCTGATTGGACCTTCTGACCTTACTCCCTCTCCCACACTGGACAGGACTCCTCAGATGTTGATTTCAATTACAAGAATTAGCCTTACTAGCAATCCCAAATCAATCACCTCACATTAGGTATTATTTAGACTTACCCAAGAGAATCTGTTTTGCTTTGAAATTAAGAATCTCTCACTCTTACTTTGGATCTTCTCTAGAGGAGCAAGAAAAATGTCTAAAGCTTGATCTGCATTCACACTCTGATTAGGGCCAGCTCCATTGAACAGCCATGGTGGTAGAATTGTAGTTTGAGGTCTTGGGTGCCAGTGACCTCTAACCTGCCTTATACATTCATACAAGGAGGGACTAAAAGGTCATGGTGTAAGTTAGGAGGAATGTGTTTGAACAAGCAGGCTGCATTGTGCATTTCTTGGCTATTACTGTCAGCCTCTTCATATATATAAATATAAATTATTTTTTTTTAAGAGCAGAAAAATTGCTCTCAATATTTAGTGCATATAAAAGCCAGTAGCAACCCCCTTTGAAACTGAGAAAAAAGTGTAAACTTGGAAGGAAAATTTTAACTTGGCAGGCTACAAGTTATACTGGTATTTTGAATTTTCACATCAACACAGACCATAAGCTGACTTCTTGTTGATGACACCTCTTGTAAGGAGAGTCAGGAGATCTCTGTAGAGCTTTTACTCAGTGAATAGTTATTGACATATGTTTAGATCTGTATTTACACGGCCTACTCTCTTCAGCTCAAAGCATTTCCCATCAAGGCCAGAGGTGAGATGTTCTGTTCAACCACAGCCAGACATGCAGCCCACAGGTGGGCAGCAAATGTACCTTCAGACCAGCCTCAGACCTTCTCTGACTTACAGTGGAAGAAACAGGGAGGAGAAAGAGCTAGTTAAAACCCCTGACTGGCTTGAAGATGATGTAAGCAAAAACAGCTCTGACTTCTTGCCACAAAACCTTCAGCAATTACAGACTAGAGGCCTGGCTATAAAGTCCCAGGACAACCCTGATGGATGGGTTGTACTGCCTCTGGGCTTTTATCAAGGGACTAGAAAAAAGAAGGCACCCTCTTTGGTTTGTCTACTCTCTCATATCATCAGTAGTCATATTTTACTATAAATTGAATACCACAAAATGCAAATCTATGCCCAGCTTTGGACATTTTTCTCACTCCTTGGAGAAGATCTATATCTGTCTAGGCACTGGAATGCTGCTGGGAAAAAGAATGTCTGAAAGAATATAAGAGCAAAATCAACCACAATAAAGAAGGCTGAACCTGCACAGATGCACGAGGCCACATTATCTGAGTTAATGTCTTCCTCATTGTTCTGCATATTAAAATACTGATCAATAACAAGCAGGAAACATCAGCTAGGTAGCTCAAGTGATGTAACTTCCATGGTTGATATTTTGAAGACTGAAATATTTACAGTTCCTGTGCAAACTAGAAGTATGCTTCCATGATGGTAAAAATTGCATCTCATAAATTGGGTGCTATCACCTGCTGCTCAAGTGCCTTTATGGTGGATTTACCTAAACCAATTTATTTCACGTTTGTGATGGACTAGGCACATATCAGCTTAGTTTATATTTTGGATATGCAGGGTCTTGTGCAACCTAAATTCACATTCAAATAATTTTACTTACTACTAGTGCAGCAGAAGCACTTCATAGGATCAGAGTGAAAGGTGCAGAGAGAAATCAGTGCTAGAAGATGACACCTGACAATACAGACCTTACTTTCATTCTTCCTAGTTTACTATTGTATGACTTCATTGTTTCCCATGGTGGTACTTGTGACTTTTGCAAGTATAAGCAGGAGTAGAGAAAGCTGCAAATTTCTTGAGATAAGGACTACCAAAACAAAAAACAAAAAACCAAAAAAGCACAAAAAAAAAGGTGGAATTTCTTTCATTTCTTCAAACTGCTCTCTGTTCTAAAGACAGCCAAAGCTACATCAAACACTTTTCACTGTTCTTCTACAAAAATACTGGTTGAGATCACAACTGAAAGGAGCTACAAACTATCTGGCAAGAGAGGTGGCCATGAGTGGAAGTGCCATGTCAATGGGACACTGTCCTTAAAACATGACATGTGAAAAAGGTTTGCCAACAGATGGCTTTGTATATACTTGTAGGCATCCATTTACATCCTTAGGCATATTCCTATGGATGCTCCATCACTGGATGTGTTCAAGACCAGGCTGGATAGGGCTTTGAGCAAGCTGGTGTAGTGCAAGGTGTTCCTGCCCATGGCAGGAAGGCTGGAACTAGATGATGTTTAAGGTCCCTTCCACCCCAACCACTGTGTGATTGTCTATGTGGCCAGACAAGCCTGCACAATGTTGGAGCAGTACTGGCAAGCCACCTCATCTGCAAAACGACCAAGTTTTGGGCATGTGGCCACATGTCTGAATAGAAGGATGAGTTAATCATAAACCTAGAGGTGCCAGTGAAGTGAAATGTTAGTGAACATTGGTAAACATATACAAAAATAACCTAAAATAATTTTATCTTTGTAGGACTTCTGATAAAAGCCAGCACCTCTATAGAAATACTTCTTATTCTGTTCACTCCTCTTCCCTGTAATTGCAGGTTTGCTAGGAATCCTAAATGCCTTGGCTAAGAAAAAGGTAGAGAGACTAAAATGCCAAAAATTGGTGACCATTATCAGCTATGCCTGGTACGGAGAGTGCTGCAGCAAAATACATGCTTCAGTTGAAAAAAGGTCAACAAGCAAGTTATTTCCTGATTTTAAAAGTATATTTCTGGGCTCCAAAATATACAGACTAATGATAAACATTCAAAAAGCTGACAAAGATGTATAATCTATAGAGAAAATTATCTTTATTTTCCAGTATAGAAACTGCCTTTGTCTGAAACGGGCTAGTTAGTCTGAATCCATAACTTCTACTACTGTAGCTCCTCATCTTGGTCTATTTTTATGCACAGTGCAGTCTCTAGAGATGCAGCTAAGTACATACTTCTGTCTGGCAACTCCAGTGAGGAGAGGATGGGAAGACAAAAAGACAGAAGCTTGGTTTTTTGAACTACTCTCTGGTGCACATCCAACACGTGTCCAGATTACACCCAACCTATTCAAACCATGACCCACAAACACATGTGCTTCCATGAAAGTGCACAAATACATCTCAAGAAGACAGACTTACTCTTATACTATTGTCAAGGTGCAGCAAGCACTGAAAAGAGGGTGATGTCATAGAATTATCAGCCAAGCAACATTTATGCTCAAATCAGGCACCTGCTAAAAATCTGCAACAATCTCCTGTGTTACTAAAAAACCTACAACTAATTTAATAGGAGAGTCCTATAAAGCCAGGAGGTGTTGCCTAACACAGTGATTATTCAGATGACAACTTCCAGCTCCCGCTCAGTATTCTAAGACAACCCTTCTGTGTCCTGAATGTCTCTGGGCCCAAGATGAGTAGTTCTGGCAGGACATTTGCCAAACTGCTTAGCACAGGTTGCACAATCTTAGCCCCAGCGCTGGGATATTCACACACAACACTGTCCAGTGTTCTACAGCATGACTGGAGCCAGTCAGGCTTCCAGCAGCTGCCACAACCACACCAGACAGCCTGGCTAACTTGCACTGATGTTTAGAGTACAGGCACTACAAACAGGATGGTCAGAACTGTATCCAGAGTATCTGTGCTTTCTGCTTTCTAGTCCACCTCCATCAGTCTTGAGCTCCACCATCAGTCCTGAGCTTCCATTACCAGCCATTGTTTTGTTTAAGTGTTTATAACAGAGAGCAGTAAGAAAAAAGATCCCTGTAGGAAGGATTACTAATCTAGAGAAATCCTGCAGGGACTCAAAAAAAGTCTGCAATAAAATAAAGCATGTCCTGGAATTTCCTAAAGACTAGAAGGGTTTGAGAGAAAACAGGGACTCCCAAGCTGTCGCTGCTCTTCTTTGCAGGATCCAGCTCTGTGGAAAAATGCAACATTCTGATTTGTGAATCTGGTCTTTTTTTTTTTAACTGGGCTGCTGTCCAAAGTAATGGACTAAAGAACTTCCTTGATTCAAATTCTTTTCCCATTTTAGCTTTCTGGAAGTAGGCTCTCTCCGCTGACCAAATTTGTTATTTTGGTTATTCACCATTTCCAAGAGTAATGAAATGTTATTCATTTAAGGGGTGGAGTGAAAGCTTTAAGTCATGATTCTTTACACGAGTGAATTTACTTTTTCATCTGCAACCGATCAAATTCTGCTAGCAGAGTGTGGAACTTTGTTCAGTTCTCAGTTCACTGTTATACAAGCCATGATTAAATCTATCAATCACTGAAGTGAACCTGGAAACCTCAGAATTATATTTTTAAAATGCTGTTCCCAGCTGCAGTGGATTCAGGGCTTTTTTGTGTTGCAGGACATTGCATTGTAACTATGGCAAAGTTCAGCCAAAAGCTTTTTAGTAGACTATTTCAGACAGAGTCTCTCATGCCTCTCTCTCCCTCTTCTTGGATTAGGCATATTTCCTGGATGATCATTAGGCACATAAAACTAATCTCAGTCACCATCTATCAAGAACTGGAAGAATTAAACTAGCTGATATTCATAGATCACTTCATAAATCAGGCCAGTCCCAAAGGCATTGCTTGTTGAGCAGTTATAGAAAATATATCCTGAAGAGTTACATGTGGCATTTAAAAGCTAATGCAGTATTTATGAAACTGAACTACTGACATCAACACCTTCACTCAGTGTTATCAACCAAACACAGTACCAAAGTGCTGAGAACTGGCATATCAATTCTCAACAAATCAACCCTTCACCAAAAAAAAAAACCCAAAAGAAAAAGAAAAAGTCATTAGTCACTTCACAGGAGCTACACAGTGAAGTCCCAGATGACATCATTTCAAAACCAAATGCAGGATCCTTGAACACAGAAGCACAAGTCTTCACTGCCTCTATCCAAAGATCAGGGTCTTAGATATACAGATCTGTTTAGATATCTACTGAGATTTCCAAGACCACCTAGACAAGTCTGGTACTTAAAGTGAAAAAAATTGGAATTTAGGTGCCTCCCTATTTTAAGCACAACTGAAAAACGTGCTAAGCAAACATCAGCTTCATTCAGTGACCAAGTACTGTGGAAGGTCCAATTTCAGGTCTAAAAGGTGAATTGAGACTGTTCCTGGTAACTTCAAAAGGCTTACCTTAGGTGTGCTCTGTCCCGTTCTGGGACACATAAGGATGTGCTGCATGTTTATAGCAAGCAGTAAGAAGGAATGCTCTGAAACACTTGGGTTTTTTTCCCTGACGTCTGGACCTGTAGCTCAGCTACCATAACTCTTGAGGAGGGCAATACATTTGCACTGCAAGTTTTGTCAAGAAGGGGTAAGTGACAGTTACAAAATGCAGGGAGAGAGACTGTTCTAATGTACACAATGTCTTTTAAATTGCTTCCTCTGCAGCAACCTTTGAGATAGAAACAGTTACCACATCCACAAAGCAAAACTGCAGCAGCAGTTCTAGTGGCTTAAAGATCTCTCTGAAAGTCCCAAACTCCTCATGATACATCTGGCAGCACATCTGCCACTGACCAGCTCTGTACTATGCCCAGAACTGTTTGCTGAGCCAGAACTGCTCTTCAGACTCTGAATGGTGATGGTCACAAGGTACTGCCAACAGACAGCCTAGCTTCTCTGTGCTGCTTAAACTATGCTGATAAGCAGTGTAAGAGAAGGGAATTAGAGCTTCATCAACTGTATGCTTTCATACTGAACAGGCAAAGAAAAAGCTTGCCAAAGCAAGAAAAGAAATGGAAATTTTGATGCTATTATGTTCCTAGGTTTAACTATGTCTTCAATAATAAGCCATTGCCTAGCTTCTTATAATAGCAAAACAACAGAAACAGAACAAGAGAACACTCTATTATCAGTTGTGACTGATAATAGCTTACATATGGCATTACAGAAGAGGAGTCTATTTAAGAGGAGTCTATTCTTCCTGAGAAGGGATTTTAAAGATGCACCATGTGCTCCAAACTTGCTGGCAACCCATTGAGCCTCTTCTCAAAGTCTGCCTCTGAACTGCTCCCTGGCTTTTGATGGAAATGTTCTAGTCCACAATAACTCTTCCTAACATTCAGAGTGGTGGAAGTACATTTTATTTCCCACACTTGTGAGGTTTTGAGAATATGGCAGGACTGGTGTGTAACATGCAGTTCCACAGAGGACACCTAGGAAACATTTATGCCCTGTTGTCAGGTATACAGATCCAGAGCAGCAGATAGATTTCTTTCACACAAACCCAGGGAAAAGGAAAAGATGCTTGGTCATTGGCCAAGCCTACACTCCTTCCTAGTATTTGAGTACTAAAAAATTATTTCTAATACATTATTACAAGGAAATATGACTTTTACTAAAAATACACATTTTGAAATGTATTTGAGCAAGTACCAGGGAAAAGAAGTGCATTAAACCTTTTTAATAGGATGAGTCTTCAGGTCTTTCTCACTTTTCCTCAAGATCTAATTCCAAAACATAATTTTTAAGGCATCACACTGACACAGGCTGGCTTTCAGATAAGAAGTTCACGTTTCTGACCATAATCAAGGATTCTAGGAATTATTCTTTCAGCAAATAAATAGGCAGGAAGGACATAGTGACCTCACAGCTTTTCATCCTCCACTGACAGCCGTCTGCCAACTTGAATTCTGCCTACAATTTCTACAATTACACAGCACTTTTCTAAACAGTTGCACTGCTTTATGAAGCCTTTTCTAATATTATTCACAGCATGAAAGAATCCCTGTCAACTTCAGTGATTACAGCAATTTCTAGTATCAAAGTTAAGACTGTCCTTATCAAATTTTGTAAGAAAAGAAGTATTAGTTTGTAGCCATTTATACAGATTTTTGTAAATGTCTACAGCTATAAGTCACTTGGAACAAAACCAAGAAAAAACAGACAGAAGGTGTTTTGTGATTTTTTTTTTTGCTTATGAATACTCTCTGAATCCAATATATTTTCTATGCATATATTATCAACATCATTCATGTACAATATCGTTTCTTCATCGTAACAAGATCACTAAAAATGTCCTGTCATCTGTGACAGGTCACTTCATAAGGCAGATGATAGTGTTGCTGGGTATCTACAACTTTGTGTAACAAAAGCAACATATGGTACTTCAAAGTGGTTGGCATAGGAAGGGAACAATTAAAGAACTCATCTTCCTTTAACCAGAAACCAGTTTCTTAATTTTCACATACTGATTGGCAGAGATGTGCATACAAAGAGTTAAACTTCAACATATTATCTGAGCTATATTTTGCCTGTGTATGCTGATAAGTGAAAAAATGCTACCAAAAAGTGATATCATTTGCTTTACTTACCCCACAAGGCTTTTGACATGGTGATCATCAAACATCAGAGGTTCAGAAGAAAATTCTTCACTGTGATGGAAAAAAAAGACAGTGGTTATCAAAATAGCAAATTCTGTTACCTATTTTTGGTTAAACTACTTCAGTGGTTGCACACTTTTTCCTAGCATCACCATGAATTGACTACAGTTAATTCCATAAATACACAAACCCGAAGTTATCTCTAAAGTACAGCAAAGATTATTTTGGTCTAAATTGAAACCACCTGAATTTTAATGCAAAATAATTAATATGGTGGCACATCCATTCATCCAGAGTGAAGTATTTTTGAAGTTTAAAGTCAAAGACAGTATTGATGCCTTCTGCCTGATTCAAAGGAATGTTTTATTAAGGAAGCTAACCTCACTGAGCTTCTAATGCAAGAAAATCAGCAACTTGGCCTCAGATAGCTCATCATGTTAGCTTCATTGTGCATCTCTCTAACATACTCCTCAGTCTTTTAAATGATGTCTGACTGTACAGTATTCATAGCAATAGCTCGTACTGGGAACATCAAAAGCATTGGTTTAGGCAAAAACTTGGCAGGGTAGACTTCAGCTTTACATTGTCATTCTGTGCAATTAATCATGACATTACAGAGGGCAAGTATCTCAGTGTCTCACTGCCAGGTATTTTTATTGGGTGTATTTTCCTCATCCTTGTGAGAGCTATTCCTTGCCCCTCAAAAATTTCCCCTTTCCCTTTTGAGCAAGAATGCAAGTAGACTCTTTTAGACACGTGGCACAAAGGTATTTTGCAGCTTCAGGGAATATCAAAGAGCCGACTCACAAACTCCCTTTCCCAGATAATTCCAGCTCCAGGAACAACATTTACTAGAAAGGCAATTAATTTCCCTGGAAGGAAACAGGGAGTGGATAAATGCTACTGCCAGTGAGTCTATCACACTCTCCATAAACAGCCTGCTCAAGCCAGTGCATGCAGACTCACAGAACGGACCTGCAATGGTAAGGAAAAACATGTGCTTTCCATACAGAAGCAATAAAAGCTTTCCCAAACTGACTTTCAAGATTCTCTTTCTTCTTTAGCCTGAGCCAAGGGGGTCTAATCACAGAGAATCGTTTGGGAGAAGAATGCAAAAACGTCTGCCTCAGCTGATGCTGCAATGTTCCTTGCAGCATTGTGAAGCAGTCGCCTTTTTTAATGTGCTGTGCTCAGCACATTCTGTGCTTCTTTTGTTTTTTCCAGGAAAGATACCCTAACTCAAGCCACTTTGAAACAGTTGCTCCATTCCTTTCCTCTGTTGCTTCACCGTGTGAAATACAGTCCCTTCAGAGAGGAGAGATACACCACATCTGTTCTATCTCCCTTACTACATACTAGAAAAGCTGGTGGCCTGGCTGGTAGAGGTCAGAAGAGTCTGACTCTTGAATGCTTGAAACTTTGCACTCAAAACATAGGACTGTGACTGACTGAGCTGCAAACCAACACTTCCATCCGCTGTTTCTCTGGGACATCCTTCCTATAAATGTCCTGAATGGATAATGCTAAAATCAGTGCCCACCGAACAACTGTGGTTTGCTTTTTTATAAGGAAAAAAAGATAAGAGAAGACAGACATCAAACAGATTTACTAACCAAAAGTTCAATTTTAACTAAACCACTGACACTTGGACCCCATATAGGGATATTTACTTACTGAGGCAGCCAGGAGCACAGCTTTAGGTCATCAAGATAACCCCCTTCCAGATCTTCTAACAGTCATGTTAACCAATAACTTTCTTAACAATTTGATCCCAGCTACCTTAAGCCATCCCAAACAAACTGTTTTTCAGTTTGGGGGCTGCATCTTTCAGTCAAATCTCTCACAGCAGCAACAAATTCCAGGTAACAGGCAGGCTCAGGATTAGGAATTTATTCTTAAAATTTCCCTATATTACTTCAGAATCCTTATTAATTCCTTCAGCCCTCCACCAGTGTGTGTGTACATGTGTACACATATATGAGTGGAGGGGAACCATGCAAATTATATTTTAGGGTAGGAACTAAAAGGGTCAACAGGATTTTCTGTTCATTGAAAATGATCCAGAAATCCATTGAAAATTATTTTTTTTGTGTAGCAAGAAGTAAATTCCCTAATGATTACAGAACTTGTCTGTAAATTCTAGGTAGGGGTACACAAACTGGGCTATTTAATACAAAGGCATGCTATTTTTGCATTTGTGCATACATCAAACATTTTGAGCAACAGTTCATCACACAAGAACATCCTCCTGCACTCTGAGCTTCTTACCAGAAAAAGTAATGGTCAGGTACTGGTTTTGCTTATACCTAAGGGACCATTATGAATTCTGGCCTTATGGAAGATACAGTTTTAATAAGTAGTGGGGAGTTTTGCTAACACTTATAGACAAAGATATACACATTATAATAATGCCTATTGAAAGGGAATACTGAGAGACTGTCAGTGTTTCTAGTGCATTCAGATCCTCCTGGATTAAGAAGATTAGAAATGCTTTCTCCACCTAAATAGGACTGAAGAAAGCACAGAGGGCAAACTCCTTATAGTACTTTAAAATCTCCCTTAACCAGAGAAGGTGGAAAAGTTTAAGCTTCAAGAGACAGCAGATAGCAGAATTGCATTTAGATGGCTTTGACTTATGTAGTACAACTTGGACAAGAATGTCACTTACAAAAAGGAAAAAATAATCTCAAATACCAACAAACAGATGAAAAGATCTAAAAGCCTTTTTTGTTTTCATGGTCAGGCCTGGTCAACTCGTTCATGCTTGTGTATCATCTCCACCTGGAAATATTAGCACTGTTAATGACTCCTCTGTTACCAACTCCTCTGCTACCATGCCTCACGTGGATCCTAAACCCTCATTTCCTACAAGCATGTGAAATGGGGACAGTCTTGGTGGCACTGGAAGATACACACTCTTAGTCTTCAATGTCACAGATAAAAAGCTTCAAAGAAGTATGTCTTTAATGAGGATACAAGCTCGGGGAGTCAAGATAAACCAAAAGCAGTCATATCTCAGATTTTAGTTTAGTTTACTTTGGTTTGTTTGGTTGAAGCACCATCCCTGGACGTATTTAAAAGCCATCTAGATATGGTGCTCAAGGATACTTAGTAGTGGCCCTGGTAGAGTTAGATAATGGTTGGACTTGATGATCTTAAAGGTCTTTTACAATCAGAGTGATTCAGTGATTCCATGAAAAAGCCACTATCACCAATTTTGACTGCTTATGGTCAGCAATACTGGATCAGAACAGCAATCACAGAAAACGAAGGGGGACGATTAGTACGTAATACCAGGATGCCAACAACTATGCAGATGATAAGATAAGATTCCTCTGGGGACAGTGGGCTGCCCAAGCACCCAAGTTCAGCTGCAGAGACTAGGCTCCACAAGGGAGAACTGCTACAGAGAGAAGACACAACCCTGCAACTTAGTATTTCAGGGCTGATCCCATGCAGAGATGGAATGTAAATGATTTCTCTCACTTCCACAGGGCTCATGACTGCTGGACCAGGCTAGTATCTGAACAACAAGCTCAACAACTTCTGAGCAGTCAGTCTGTCACTTTTTAAGACAGTTTTTAAAAAAATTAAAACAGCAAAGAACTAACAGAGGGATTAGGTAGCCAAGGGAGGGGAAAGGAGAGTACTAAACATTTCTTTGCCCACAACTAAACAGTTTGCAGTGTGGAGGGCTTGGAGCATTGTGCTGACTGCTGCCACACGAGGACACTGGGGAGAAGCAGTACTCTTTACTCATGAGGGTGAGCATGTTGGAAGTTTTATCACCACTGGCTATTTTCTCTTTTCCCTAAGAGGCACAGCTGTTAACCAGAGAGCTATGTGAAGCAGGAAGTACCTTCTACTTTCCTTTTCTAGTGTTTTGGAAAATGTTAATTAGCTCTGGGTCAAAGCTTATAAATAAGATGAAGCTTTACGGCAAGCTAACAAATACAGGAGGCAGCTTGCAAGAGAATGAGAGCTATGTTCCCTCTCTCTTGGCAAGTATTACAATACACGATTTGATTACTGAACCAAAATACTCCTTGTGTTGCACTGTAATTCAAGCTGTGCCTCTTGACACCAAGGTCCTGCACATGCCTTCCCCTCCCTGGCCATCTTGACTGCCAGGAAGGTCCTGACTTTGGCCCTCTGCATGTCCCAGAGGACTGTTAAATAGGAAAGAGAATTATAATGTAGAAAAATAAGCCACTGATACTTAAGTCTTAAATCAATATTAGAACAGTAAGCTTTAGCCTGGTATATAGGTCAGGGAAGCATTTGAAGCACAAACACTGGGCAATTTGATTCATGGAGAGGGCTGGCTTAGAGAGCTCTGCTGCTCTGCACACAGCTGCTCTGGGCAGCCTGGCTGTCCCCCACGGAACACAAATTTGGGTATTTTACTGCTCCAAGATCATGCTAGGGTAGAACAGCTCTGGTTTTATGCAAAGCTGGGCTTTGGACTACATTTAGTGAGGAGAGGAAAGACTGCTCCTGCTCCGTGGCAAAGCAATACACAGAGTAAGACTCAAGAAGATGTTCAAAGTAGTTCTTAAAAAAACTTATCAAACTGGGAAACTGAGGCTCATATTCATAAAAGGAATCTAAAATTGGAATTATGAAGTCTACAAGGTGACACTCTGGTCATAACTCTGAAAAAAAAACAAACCAAAAACAACCAACACAAACCAACACAAAACAAACAAACAACAAAATCAAACCACCAAAACTCCACCAAATCCAAAAGAAAAAAAAAAAACACAACAACCCATCAACAAAATTCCTACAAATCCACAGAACTTAAAAAGCAAGAGTAAAACTATGCAATCTGTGGTACTTCTATCAGATACTTGGTAGGACTGGGGCTGGTACACTCAGCAGCACCTTACACTGTTGAGTGCCCAGGTTCCTAAGTGAACTGCAGCTTATTCTGAGCACACTAAAATCAAAGGGAATCATTTATAAGACTGAATAGGTTTTAAGTCACGTCTTCTGTGAGCTGACTTCAGCAGTGCAACTGCCTAATATCATTCACTACGTCGCTGTAAACCCCTAGGTACTCAGGCCTTTGGAAAACTAGAGCCATTAGACATCAAACAAGCAAAATGCAGGCTTTAAAAACATGCTAAGGAAGCACAAATACTGGAGGTATTCTGTGACCCAACAGAAACTGCACTAGGCAGAGACCAGAGAACTGCTTTCTCTTGTTGGCTCAGAAAGTGAACCTGGATATTCAAGACCTCCTCCTCCACCCAGCCCCAGTTTCCACCTGCAAATGGACATACTAAATAAAATGCTCTGAAAGCTGTATGCAAAACAGGTTTTTCATTTCTCAGTGGCTTAGAAAGACCAGTTTCGAGGGCTGGCTCACAGAGCACACATACATGAACATTCCTCTATGTATGCAGCATTCTGCAGGAGATACACACCTTCTGTTTCTGTACTGGTCTTCAGGACAAATACTCTGAGGGGTCAGTATATGACTGCACCCTGAAGCCACTGGTTGTGAGCAGGCTAAACAGCCACATACTCTGGAAAACATGAAGCACTGCAGCAAGCATGAAAGACAGTTGTACTTTAGAAATTTCATGACACCTAAGAACTAAGCATGAGGAAAGTGAGCAAAATGAAACAGTATTTTAAATACCAGGATTATTCTGCCAGCATGTAATACATTTACACGTGCCTTCTGAAGAGTTTGTGCTAAATGGGGGCTTCTTTGGTGGGTTTTATTTTAAAAAACCTGCCTGAGGGTGCCCAGCCACAGCTCTACAGTGCATGGTTTAAGAATTTTGGCAGACCCATCCTAGCAGAACATCAATCATGCAGTTATCTTGCACACTGCCTGAGGAAGTGCCATGCAGCACAGTCCTCTCGCCTGGAGAGACAAAACAAAATGGGAAGAATCTCTCCTCAGTACTCTCTTCCCAGGGACAACACTTCTGTACTCATAAAGGGCTTTTCTTGCACGTTGACTCAGCCTTGCTCTGTCCTGCATCGGCAGAAATCGCCATCAGAATACTAGGATGGAATAAGGCATTGAAAATAATGGGACAGAAATTACAGAAACCTATTTAAAGGAGTGATAATAACCATACTAAGGTTAAATCCCCTGAACACATACAGTGTTTCCTATTTAGGATCTTTGATCTGCATTTAGGGTCAGACATTCAAATAACCACTAGAAACACAACCTTTCTGGACAGTTTCTAGGGGGGAGAAAAAAACAGGAGAAGAAAGCATGGAAAACTCAAACCCAGAGCTTTTTCACAAACTAAAGAGCATAAGAAATTAATCTGAGTTAAGCTGCTACAGCAGACTGTAGGACTAACGTGTGAGTGCTTTATGCATACCAGAGAACATTAAATAAGAAAAGGCATGTGAATAAAATATGACTCAATAAAATAATTCATGCTGAAATGACAGGATTTTAATTACGTGCAACTTCAGCCCTGTGAATATGAAGCAGGAAGCACCTCAGGCATTTAGGGCCCTGATGACAGAAGTTAAATCTATTAAATGATTTACTTTATGAAACATTGTGTTGGATGCAGAATTTGGAAAAACAAACGAACAAACAAAGAATACCTGAAACAAAACCCACAAAGACCACATATCTAAATGTGACCTTCATCAATAGTCAGGACTACCAGTTTAAGAACACCTGAAGTGACAGTGTCAGGCAACTTCCCTCAGGTAGCTGCACGTTCCAGGTTGCTGGGGAGTCAGTAAAGGCACACTGCAGTAGTGCTGTCAAGACTTCACAAGGAAATGCAACAGAAATACAGGCAAGGAAAATGGAAATAAGTGAAAGTGCATATGTGAGTTTCAAATCAGTCTTGTTTCGGACTAACTTGGGAACATGGAGAGCTGACACACTTGGGAGAGAGATGTATATCTGGATAAAAGCTCCAATATAGTTCCTAAATCATTCAGGAAGAAAGTAAGAATGGTAAAACAATTACATATGGTGCTGTTCACAAAGAAAACAGGAAATATAGTCCACTGGGGAGAAATATAGGAGACTACTAAAACAGGCAGCCTGTTGTGAATGCAAACAAGAAATTAATAAAGATGAGAAAGTGATTCAAAACTCCCCCAACAGCTTCTACAAACCACAAAGTCCAGCAAACCAGCTAAGGAGGAAGCAAGCAACACTATACATCTAACTGAATCCTCTAAAAATCCTCTTCTCTTTGTAGCTCATTCTACAGCCCACTGGTACAGGGAGGGTTCTTTAGGTAGATGTGTAGTGAAAGGTCAAGTAAAAATTTAGCAGTAAGGAAAGAACATGTAAATCTGAGTTACAGGGGCAGCTTCTTAGTAAAGCAGCACAGAAGCCAAAGCAAACAATGAGGTCTTTTGTGCTCAAACAATTGGCTGGGTTAGTGCCTGGATGAACACAGAAATTTTATGTATCAAATAAAGTGTATTGGAAGTTAGGATGTCAATCTCCACAGCATGACTAGAGGCCTGTGCAGGAGGGAACCGTGCACTGTGACACTGTACTCTGGTCAATTTTCAGAAGCACTTGCATGCAGACAAGTGACACAGCTATGTCTGTCCCAGCACAGACATGCAGACAAGCAGCAAGATAAAACCTCCTGAAAATCCGAGAACAGAAAACTAATGCTGGCCTTCCCCTGGTGGGGTTTTTTTAATGTCTGAATCAGCAAAATCTTTTTTTTTTCCCCAAGTAGCTTTGGGCATCATTTTTGAAACACATACTTTTTTTTTTTTTTTCCCCCCTTTCTTTTTCTGGGCACTGGATGAAAGAAATCGTCACTTAATGGACCATAAAGAAAGCAAAAGGAACAAGAAAGAAGGGAAGAGCAAACTGAATACAGTAGAAAGATGAGGAACACACAGGATTAAAACCAAAGTGAAAATAGACTATGGTGGTAATGTGTCATTGGAGAAAAAAACAAAACAAACCAAAACAAACAACAATGAAACAAGGAAAGGAATCCTTACTGGTCACGCACACAGGGTCAGAAATAATGCTAGGGAGACTCTCAAGTACTCTTGGCTTTTATGCTTAGCAGGAGAAATGAGAGAGCTTGAGAATCCATAAATAGAAGAACAAAATTAGAGGAAATTATTCCAACACCAGATAAATGCAGCAGTGTGCTAAGCTCTAGTTAGGCTATTAGTGACCCTGAAGTACTTGAGAAAAGAAAATCAAATGATTCTGAGATTCCAATGAGATTAATGCATCTTCAGACAAGCAGCAGCAGCTAACTCCTGAATTAGCCACTGTACAAATGCTCCATCTGCAAGGTTAGAAAAAAAATGGGGCTGTATGAAAGTAAGTAGAAAAGCAAGAGGGCTGTTTGACTGCTGACTGAACAGATCAGACAGCCTCAGAAGAAAGCACTGCTGCTAAAAAGTAACCTGGGGTCTTGCAAATGAAGGCTTCTGCAGATGTGTCTTCACATTTTAGTTTTTTCTGAAGACTTCCCTCATAAATGAGGCAAGTTACTCTGCATCCTCTAGACTTAGTTTCTTCCTGATAACACAGAGATTATCCTACTTTTTATAAGCAATCAAGACTAATTCTATTGCCTATTTAGGTTGCCAATATGGTAGTGGAAAGGAGAATTTCTTGTACGATTCTGAGGTGGTGTCCTGACAAAAGCAAATACAATACTGGAATTTCTGAATAAAATTAATACTGAGCTACCTTTTAGCAGAGATGAGCAGCTACAGAACAACATCCAGTCAGTACACTGTCCTTCTGGTTTTATTTTGTTCAGCTTTTCCAAACTTATTTCCATTTCACAGCTGTTAGCTTCTGCTCTAGAGAGAATACATACAGCTTCCTCTTCATATGAACCTTGCATTACCATCCCCTTCCTCTCTTGACTTCTGCTATGATAATTCCACAGATTTTGCCAGAAGGAGCCATTAGATCACTTAAGCAGGTCTCCCATATAATGCAGACACTAACTTTCACCCAGCTACCCCTGCTGAAACTCATGTACTTTAGTGAAATGAAAGCAAGAGATCAAATTGTACGCTGCAGGAGACTGCAGCATGAGCTGTACTGGCAGAAAACTGGGCAAAATACACACAGATGATTCCATCAGGAAACAAGAGCAGCTGAACTTTTACCAATCTGGCAGTCACAAAAACCCTTTCTTTCCAGCCCAGAATCAGAAAGTAGACTATGAAACATGTTAGAATGACTTACCAGATAAAGAATACACTTTTTCCTTGGATATCTATACTATCTCTTAGCAATGGAACAATTTCTTCAGCCCTGATTAACTGCTGGTGTTTAGGAGAATAAAGAACAAATTACAAACAAACAAAACCCACCACAGAATAATGTGAATGATAACAGAAAAAGCCCTCCCTTACTCACACTAGAAATCATGCTACCTAAGATGTTATTATAATTCCTGCTTTAAATAAATTCAGACTCAAAATATGACCTATCAATGTGTTTCTGAAACTTTTAGGTAGTTTATAATCTGAATCACAATGAGTCTACAGTCTTTACAATTACTTGTACAAATATTTTACTACCCTCTTAGAGAGAGGGCTGGAACCTTACAGCAAGAGTGTAACCACACAGTTTAATCCTCTCACCACTGGGTTGCACCATGCTTTCATAGGCAGAGATTGAACTACACAGCAGGAATGATGCCTTCAGAAAGCAATTCTCAGCAGAAGTCCATAAGGAATTCTGTGTATTAATAACAGAAATCCTAACCAATATCAACAAGCAGCACACACTGCACCCAGGAGATCAGCGATTTCTCTGGTGTTCTACCTTATGAAAAAGAACATCTCAGAGAAAAAAAGGTGACACTGACACTAATGACAGAAAGGTAGGTAACAGACTAACAGCTCGGAACATTCTGCTACAGGGGGCTGAGCCTGAGGTAGACCTACAGGACAGTTACTCCACTGGTAGTTAAAAAGAACAAAGTGCCTGACTAAGCTCATTACAGATTTTAATAATCTATGTGCATTGAACACAGATGAAATATGAGATTTCAGGCAGCTGCTGATCCAGGGTAGATTTCTTCATGACATAATTTCCACCCAATCAAGCCAGCAGTGATTAGATGTTCATCTGTTTAATGGTCAATGCCTTGCATAACATGAGTTATGGACTACACAAATTAATTTTCATTACCTTGCTCTTCATTTTATATTGCAGTTCCTCAACCCTGTTCCCTCTGAATGCATATAAAGAAAATCCCCAAACCATTATTTATATTCCTCTGTTCTCAGTTTATAAAATTACCAAGCAAAATAACATCACAAGCAACGACCTTGTTTGGCTGTACTGCAGATAAGAAGCTTGAAGGTCCTGAGACAGCTTAACACCACCAGCAAGCACAGAAACTGATGTTCTGACTGACCCATGGGCTTTAACAAGGCCACTCGCTTAATCTCATTGTGGCACTGAAACTTTAGTTTCCAGTCTTGGCAGCTGGTACTGAAGTTATGGATGCTGCACTTGCCAAATGGTTCCAGAAAGTTCAGAACAGAGGCTGCAGAGAGGATTATCAAGGCATTTCCTCCCCTCCCCTTTTTTTCATTCCTGTTTTCTAGGGATGTGCCAGCTGCTAATTAGTGTAAGGCAGAGAGAGCCTGGAGCTGCTCTGATTTACCACAGCTTTAACTGGGTAGCCTCTCCCATGCTTCTCCAAGCAGACTGTGAAATTGCTACAAATATAAGGTTGGAGTTCAGCTGTAATTTTACAAGCTCAGATTATTCCCTCATGTACAAAACAGAGCAGGAGTATAGCTTGTTATATACAAGGTTACTGTCACCTGCAAAAGAGACACATTCAGGTCCCCACTTGTTTCCCTAGGCATGCCAAACGTCCCATGTCCTTGAGGTAAAGGGCTGCATCCTTGGTGAAATGCCCCCTCCTCTCAGGTGCAAAAGTAGCAAACTGGGGATAGATTTCCCACGCTAAAGAGGCAGATTTGTCCACCTGGACAATCTTGTCCTGACACCACTGCGATCTGACCTTGCTTCCACGTGCAGTTTGCTTTTCCTGCTCCTTTCCCTCCTAAATCCTGAGCAGTACAGTACCAAGCTCACTATCAGAAGTCTTGTTCTAGGACAGCAGAGGAGGGATGAAATGGCACAAGAGAGAAACTACAGCATGCCTAATTTGAGCTTGCCTCTATTTCTGACAGAATAACTTCAAAGGCAGCAAAAAATTACAGTCTGTTCCCATTTAAATGCATGGAAGCATCCCCAGCAACTTCAACATCAGCACTTTTTAAGAAAATCATACATCACTGAATTCAGACAAAATACACCTAAGAGTCAGAACTGTGATGAAGAGGGGGCTTTTAACAGTGCTGTGGATGTGTGCAGCGACTTATTCAATCTCAGCTCTACTAGACAGGACTGTAAAAACCCAAAAGAATAGCATATCAGCAGTGAAAAAACAGAGTAAAAGACAAGAAGGGAAACCCATGTGATTTGTTGTGGTCAGTTATCACAGTGCATCTCCACTTGGCCCAGCTGCCTTTCCCTTAGCTGTTAAAAGGGCAAGAATTGCCTACACAACAGTGCTTTTGTTCTTCTAAGTACCTCTTCCTGTAACCACATGTGGTTCAATGTTTAGAGATCAATTATCATATCCATGTATGAGCAAGGAATGAAAGTGAAAACATTCCCTGGGATACAGGCTTGTGTTCCATCTCCTATAAGCTTAGAGCCACCACGTGACCAGAGCCTGTGAGGAATTTTGAAGGCCCCCACCTGCAGTCAATGAGGTGCCCCAGGCAGGAAACAAGTTTAAGCACACTATTAAAAAGAGAAGCACAGGACTTGGTAAGTTTTGAAGGTGTATGATCACTATTGTGACTAACAATAGTACTTTTACTAATAAACAGCTTTCCAGCCATAAGCACCCAAAATAATTAAAGAAATATAACCTGAAATGAAGGTAAGGTCAACCTCAGATGTGCCCTAAAAACTGGAGAAAGCTGAATGTGGCCCCCAAATGAATCAGACAATGCTGGGACAGGAGGGAAAGGAACCAGAATCAACATGACAAACATCCTTTTAAATGTGAATATAAAAGTAAAGTTTGCTACTGTCAAGATACTACTGCCACTTTAAATTGAGCAGGCACTGTAGAGAGAACACAAGACTCGGGATAAAAAGCCAGTAATAATATTTAGTAAGACAAGTCTAAATGATTTAGGTAGCACTTAAAGGACAATTAATGCCTCTACCATTTCATTCTTTATCCCTCTTACACTCCAGTGCCAGTCACTTCCCAGCCAGGATAGCTTTGTGACCAAGGCCATCTACTGGTGAGCAGGGTATGCAAATTATTGAAATTTTTTGGGGCTAGATTTAAATAGCACTTGTCAAGATTTAGACACCTGCATTGAAATTGTGTCAAATGGCTGTCAGTAATTAGTAAAGATGACCACAGTTTTGGATGAACAAATGAATAAATACAAGCTTTCCAAACTCTACATGAACCTAAGGAAACATGATTTTGCCCAGGGGAGAAAAATGTGGTGCTTTGAATCTCCATCCCCTGTTCACAAGTAGTCCAGACACCTTGTGGCCTCCCTGTTCAGCATAAAGTGAATCAGAAATGTCAGCATTGATAATACAGATAGGAATTTTTCCCTAAAACTCACTACCAAACCTGGTAACATTGTCTTCAAGAATTACTGGGGTCTGAATGATGAAGTTTGCAGGCTAAAACTGCCAATATTTTAGATGAGTACGTACAGGGATTTACAGGCTGTGCACCATAATTACAATTGTACTTCTCCCCGTGACTTAAAGCAATGGAGATGGAAGTTGGGCAAGGGGCTGGAAGGGAAATAAAGCACACACAAGCCCTTACACACTGTGATTTCTAAGGTGATGTCCAAAAGAAATCAGCAGGAGAATGTAGGAGCACTAGCATGCTGTGACACAGAGATCCCCACATTGCTCTGCTGTTCCTTGTTCAGCAGCATTATTCCCAAGACATGAAGATGTTTCTACTAAAACACTTCCTCTTTTTAAAAATTCTGTGACACTTAAGTTAGTATTAGGATTTTCAGAATAAACTGTCTGAATGGTAGCACTGCACACCCTGAAATGCAAGGCAACATTCTCCTCCATCTTCGTCTTAGATCAAGATGAAGCAAACTTAATTCTTTACTCATTCTTTTTGTCATGAGAATTTGGGGCAGCCTTGATAGTATATAGAACAGGTAGAAGCTAACTTGAAGACATTATATACATTTCTTATGTTAGATAATAGGGAGTTTGGGCAGATATTTCTGGCTGGTGACATAGAAACCAAAGTTCCTGTTCTATCTGAACAAGCAATGTGGAAGAACTTCCACGTGCTGTAAGATAACAAACACCCTTCAGTGACATTCACTTCAGCCTGATTCATTGCTGTGAGGATCAGATTTATGACAGAGAATTTATGGATGACAGGTAAAAAGGAGTCAAAGCTTCCTGTACATTTCGATGCCCCCTTCTTTAAGATGTACATTTGTCCATTCCTTACAAGTTGGGTTTGAGGCTGTTCTGTGAGTTTTCCTGGGGGGCTGGAATGGGGAATGTGGCGTGGTTCTTTTTCTGAAGCCAGTATTAGACTGTAATTGTAGTTTAATGACACCAGTTTTAATGACTGGAAGCAAACCACTTTCCAGGACAGAAAGCTTAGTAACTTATGTCCCTTTCCAATTTATTTACAGTGCAATAGGGCCATGAGTAGTTTTATATCCCATGGAGATTTGTAGCCTCCAAGATAATTTTAATTTGGGGAAAACCCCAAACATACAACAGCTGCTCCCCTCCCCTAGCCCACAAGACAAACACAACTGTGAAAGAATAAAATAGTGATGTAAATTTCCAAGTTTTAGCAATCAGTATTATCATCAACTTGGAGCATGTTCATAGCAAATCACAATTTTCTAGTGAACATAACAATTATTTTTTCTTAGTCAGAGAAGGGGCTGCTCTGCCTTTACTTCCAAAGGTGGAGCACTCATGTTTTCCAATCAAACAAAAAAGATACTAATAAAATTACCAAATTAAAAATTAAGACCTACCATAATTTCTAGACAGACATCTGTTACTTAAACCCGAATGCTGACACTCCTGAATATAAAGATGGCTCCACTGGCTTTTGCCTTCTTTTGCCCCATAACAATGGCTTCTTTTAGATGTGCACCTGCACACTTGTGTTCTGCTTGCTTCTCCTGTTACTATGTCAACTCCATCTGATTAGGGCTTCCTGCAGCACATCGTCCAGTAGCCAAACTGAACATGCTACCATTTGCCATCACCCCAGCAAATGAGCCACAGAATAATAAACATTTTTTGCTTTGTCTCAAACTTTTCCAAATTGACTACATACAAAAAGGCTATATATATATATTCTTAAATACAGAATTTTTTATCCCCCCTCTATGACAAGGCTCTCTGTAATCACTGAACTTCATCCAGGGGACAAATCACAAATTCTTCATTATAAGTGCTGCTGCTAAGGCAGAACAAAAGACCATAGTGATTTTGCCAAGATTTGACACAAAAAATCTTGTTGTAAGAACATTCTTCTCATTAAATCATTGCATCAAAAGAGCTGAATTACAGAAAATTTAATTGATACATTTCAGTCACAATTACTGTGAATCCCAGGGATTATACTTTACACTTCCAAAAAACTGCATGAATCTCTGCAACATGCCAGGGTACAAAGCTATCTTTTAAAGGTGAGATAGGAGATTAAAAAAAAATTGATAGGATATCTCCATGGATATGCATATATGGATATGCATATAAAATAAAAATCTTACAAAAAGCTACAAAAATCTTAAAAAAGCTACTTACACCAGGATGCTCATGTTCCAGGGATTGAGCCAACCTGAGAATCTGGGAAGTGTTCAGCTGCAAGATCTAACTTTCATGATCTGCTCATTTCTTCGACAAGCATTTCAGAGCACTAGTTTTAGCATCACTGCCAGGTTCTCTTTTATATTGTGGTTTTGACTCTCTTTTTTTGGTTTTAATTAACCTCTAAACTTGGAATTGCCTGTATGTTCTTGAATTGAAAGGAATATTGTTTTTATTTTTCAAAATACATCTTAGATCCATTTTTGCAGTGCAATGCTGGCAGTTTTTTCTTACTCCAGTCCTGTACCAAATACTGACAAGGGTTCTAACTTCCTTAATCTCAAATATATTCAAAAGCAAGATTACCTCAAAATGAACTGCTGAGGCTAGACAACCTAGGAAGTCCATCTACCTCTATTTCACCTTGGGTATTCTATACAGTTACATATCGTACGGTCCCTAGGGGAAAAGAGAAACATAGGAAAATAACTGTTAAGGCCACCAGCCACGAAAGCGTTGTTTATCTTCAAACAATACCATTTCTTCTCAGAATGTAAGAAGTCAACATACCCGTAGTACTGGCCTGCATGAAACTGCTGTGCAAATGCCTTGGATGAGCATTAGAACCAATTAACTTGCACTAGCCCATTCCAGGGAAAAGGCTTTATTGTGGTATTGCAGCAGAGTGCAAGTTTCAAAAACAATTTTGAGAAATCAACCATACAAAATTCATCCTTCTTTTGAAGAAGAAGGCAGGAAGGGAAACAAGAGACCAAATAGAAGTCTGATATTTGTTACATCAGAACATTTAGAGTGGTACATAAAAAGACTGTAGAAGGCATCTATTCTAATAGCCTTGGATGTTCAATCCTTGTAATTGTCCAGTCTGGTTTTGCTCCTTCTGTAAATTCCCTTTGGAACCTAAAAAAGGAAAGACAGTAAGTGAGGAGTTGTTAAAATGTTGCCAATATCAACAAGAAATCAGGAAGAAATATGTTACTTGAAAGTTAATCCTGTAAAAGCTCCTTAGAACCTGATGCTTATGCCCCAAACCAGAAGATCAGAATTAATTATATTGGAAGAAACAAAGTGCACTGACTTCAGAGTGTTTTTGTTAAGATCCCAGAGACAGAATCAAGCAGCAGTAGTAAAGACCCTGGTATCAAGAAAGCATTCAGTTTTCATAACAGTACCTATGAATATAGCTTTGTGGCAGATCTTCATCTCTAAAGAAATTTAATTTCATTTAACAGGATGATAACTGCATTCTAAAGGGAAATCATTCTACCTAAAAATTTTCCTTTTCACTACTATACTTTAAAAAGTAATGTATTTTCAGAAATACATCAAAGATCAAGCTAACATTAGTACTGAATCTCCCTGAAAGAAAATGACACAGTTGTTAACAGAAAAAATGAAAACATCCATCCCTATTTTCCTCTTCCTCTTCCTTTTGTAGTCCTTAATGCCTTCCTCCCTGAACACATCAGTTTTGACTGCTTGTCATCTAAAGATAAAGTCTGACCTTCTAGCTGAATATCATGCTCCCAAACCACCTGCACATTATGGACATGAGCAGTATAATAATCTCATTGCTTTGAAATTACATGCAAATGCACTCCTGGAAGCTGTTGGAGTGGAAACTGTTTTCTCCAGACACCCAAATACTTAACACATCTCCAGTGTGAGTGTATAACTCACTGATGATGTTGTATTTCTCAGGCAAAAATCTATTTTTTCCCCAACTTCTGAGAAGGTTATGTCCACTACTTTTGCCAGCTGCTCTGCTCTGCCATCAGTACATGAACACAGACATTATTTATAAGCACTCCTATGAAACAAACTCCACCTAACGTGTGTTTTGAGGTCTTGGATCAGAGTGGCATGAACAATCTGAACATCAGTTGATGCTTGTTTATTTCTGCCTTTCTGCATAAAATATTTGGCTAAATAATTTGTTCTTTCATGAGCTACTTTTTCAGCTCATTGCAGTTCTGACCGTTGTGTGGGAGGTGACAAGCCAACAGCACCACTGCTTGGCTTGACTGCATTGCTGTTAGCTCTGCTACAAGAAATGGGCTTGTCTCCTGAAAGATGCAGGAGCATTATAGGAAAGGATCAGAATCCTCATTCACTGCTTCAACTATTGCTCTTCCTGACAGAGTTCCCATTAATGTCAATTTAGAAGCAAGGTAATGACTTTAAGGGACACATAAACAATTTTGGCCTTAGAATCAAAACTGGAAAGCTGGATGAGAACTAGCTTAGCCTAGAAACAAGGTAAATTACAACATACCAAGTTCTGCACTGGCACAGTGTGAATGCTTTCAGTTCCCAAACTGCTCTCCACACAGCTAGCTCATGCACATGGAGAAAAAAGGGACAAGTAAACTTACTCATAGTTTGCTGTTAAAAGACGTCTTTTTTCTTTCGTGCTTTCATCTCCAAACACAATCTGGAAAACTTTGGTTTCACCTGGTACTTCATCAGGTAGGTTTGCACCATTCAGGTACCAGAAACGCATCAGGATGCTAACAAACTTTCTTCCTGTTGGAAATAAATCAAACATAAGATAGATCTCATATTTCTCATCTATTACTCCTACTTGTTATCTAGCATATATGCTAGTGAGACCCTGGAAGGGCAGTTGACTTCAGCCATAAAGAATGTATGATAGAATAATCAACAATAAAGCTATTTAAAGCCATACTCATGCTGTTTAGCAACAATAAAAATACACTCTGCAGACTGGTGTGGATTTTACCCTGTGTGTTGTGTGATATTGTACAGAATCAAAACGTATGAAAAATAGCTGGTTAGCACAAGGTCCAAAGCTAACTACTGATACTGCAAAAGTGTGTAGAGTTGTTGAAACTCAGGAGCAACACAAGAGAATAAAAAAAAAGTCTCCCAGAACAGGTTTGCTGGGCCTGACAGTTTGAAATGCTCATTGCAAGATCCCAGATTAGATTATAAACCATCTCAACTGTGTCTGAGAGTAAACTTAGCATGTAATACTGGAATTCAGTCAAAAGAAAGACTTGTTTGAGCTTATCACTAACTTAAAAAAAAACCCAAGAAGTCCTAGAACACAGTATATTCCATGACAACAGAAGAGAAGTGGAGATGGCAAAATTAATTTTATTATCCAGCTTTCACTATTCTTCTTGGAAGATGTATTTTCATTGCTGAAGCAAACAGCTTTCTGCATGTAGTAGAATAATTGGTTTTGAGTGCTCATTGAGGACTAATAAGGTAAAAATCTGAAATTACAGAAGAAGAGGAATGAGCAAAACCTAAACAGAATTCAAAACAGCACCACGAGTTATTAACAATAATCTCTCAGTTTCAGGTTTAAATAGAAATCAAGGAATTGTATACAGATTAACTATAGACAGAAAAACAAGGGAATGAGAAACAGCACTCAAAACCACACCTGCAAGGAGAATTCCTGCAGCAAAAGCAGGAAATAAGACTACCCATTGCTGAAACATTTTAGAATTCTAAACATACCATCATCATCATAGTAAATGCGAACATCTCCTTCTGTTGTATACATGATTGCATCAATGTCAGCTGCTAAAGCATCCCTGTGGTTGTCAGGGAGCAAAGAAATCTTTTCCTTCAGCACCTGAAGTACCTAAATTCAGAAAAACTGATGCTTAGTTTTTCATCAGGCAATGGAAGTAACAATCTTTTTGACTGCAGTTAATAAAATGAGCTACATTGCTAAAGCATTTGGATAACATACACAACAGCAGAAGTGAGAAAGCACGGGGAAGTTTGGGCACTCTCAGGCCCTGTTTCAGTGATATTAAAGATGATCCACTTACTGCTCAAACCAGTGAAAACAGAGTATGTATAAAATGTTTAGGAAAGGTACTGTCCAAACAGAAGCTGCAAAGCAAGGTATGCACACCCAGAAAACACCCGTTAAGCTTGCTTCCACAATCATACTTACACTCTGCCTTCTCACTGCTGATTTTTCACTATCTGGATATTCCTTAGCTTTTGATTCAATTATTTCTTAACTATCTTTCACAAATTTCTTTGCAAATTAGTTCCATTATCACTAATTTTATCTTTGCCATTTAGCAACTCACATTCCCATTAGAAAAAGTTTAAATACTTGCAAATCAGTAAGGGCTGAAAAACTATTGCTCTGGGACTTAAGTTCCTTCCAGACTGCATTCACATTTGTAGCATTTGAGTCTCCTAAGATGTACCCAGTTGTGTTAAGTGGGAAAAGGTTGTGTGGTGCACAACCTGTGCAGAGGCATCATCCCAAACACCAGGTGAGAAAGACATGTCAGAAGGAAGGATGAAGCTGTGCAGCACTTATTTTTAAATCATACTCAGTAATTAGCAGAACCTGAATTGGCATTTTTGAAGAACAAACAAATCTAGAGGTCACCTGGAAGCAAGAGGCAATCTCCACTAGAAGACAGTGGTTTCTAGCACACTTTGCAGGTATAAAATCCACTGGCCAAAAACCAACAATGAAATAGTGTGGTATCACAGCCTCACCCACTACATGCTCTGGTTACATGAGGTCTCTGGATCAACATTAACCCAATCTCACCTGAAGAATTTAAAATGAGCAGAGGAAGAGGAGATGCTCTTTCAAAACAACTATAAGAAACAAACTCACATTTTATTGCTATCTCTTCTCAGAGAGAGAAGTCAAGATTGTCCAGTGAGGGTGCACTAGAACAGCACCAAATTTTTTGCTGCAAAGGTATGGGTGGCAATGGGGCAGGCCAAGCTGACATCCAGTAACAAGGCAGACATAGACCTGAAGTATCTCCTCCACTTGACTGATGCATCTGTTACCTCCGTCCCCTGGGAAGGCCAAGACAACTGCAGCAATTAAAATTCATAAAAACACAGAACACACACCACCAATGCTTAAGTAGCCAGGTCAATGCTATCCCTAAAACTGTGACACAAGACTGAAGCCTTCCAGCCAAAACCAGGAGTTGGCTGTATGATCTGCCTGGGGGTGGGGATGTATCAGTGCAGCCAGAATGAGCACAAACCAGTTCCTCTCTACATCTGAATTCTGGTGCACAGACTACAAGTGACAGCTATTTGCCTACACCATCAGAGGTACATGATTCTGCCTGCCATCCAGAACTCACTGCCTTTCAATCCTTTCTGGTACACCAGCAATCTTTTGGGGAATTGGTCCTTATGCTCAATGCCAAGAATTTGTTTGTTTGTTTGTTTTAAATACAGTAACTTTTAATTAAATTTCACACATTGTAATTAAATATCAACAAGATGCAGGACAAACAATTGCCCTCTTCTGTGTTATGCTTTTTCCCAAATAAACCCAAACTATTAGTATTTGCAGATAATGAGGCTGAATGAATAATACTTCACAATGTTAGATCACTTGCTAGAGTAAGAGATGGAAAGCATTTACCTCTGCTGATACAAGTTCATCCAGAAGGTCAAGTTTACGCTGAGAGAGCAGCTTCGAAACAACAGAAAAGGCCTACCAAAAAAAAAAAAGAAAAAACAGAAGAAAGACACAGGAATACATTAATAAATAACATTAGGTTGGCTTCTTTTTTCCAACAAATCCATCATTATGTGACAAGCTAACCAAATACTCCATGATTTAAAATGTTAATGTTTGCAGTGTACCACTACTGAAATGGAAGCCCTAAAGCATGTAGAAAAGTGATTCCATTAACTAATAAAAACATAAAGTTTCTTTTTAGTCTCTCACTTAAAACATGAAGCCTTTTGATAACAGGCAAGTGAATGCACAGCATACTCAAAAAAGAAAAAAAGCAGCATTAGAGTAATCTCTGTAAGGTGTTTTTACTCTCTCTCTGATAATTCAAGCAGTCTATGTCTTTCCCTGTAAATACTGAAGGCCTGTGGCCAGTGGTGTTTGCTGGTGACGTGGTCCCTTAGGGAAGTTCACTGATGATACAAAACTGGCAGGGGTGGCTGACACACCAGAAGGCTGTGCTGCCATTCAGAAAGATCTAGACAGGCTGGAGAGCTGGGTGAAGGTGAGCCTCATGAAGTTCAGTAAGGACAAGTTCTGCATCTGGGGAGGAATAACACCAGGCACCAGTAGAGATTAGGGTTCATCCTGCTGGAAAGCAGCTCCATGGAGAAAGACCTTGGAGTCCTGGTGGATAGTAAGCTATCTGTGGGACAGCAGTGTGCCCTTGTGGCCAAGAGGACCAATGGTATCCTGGGGTGCATTAAGAAAACTGTCCAGCAGGTTTAGGGAGATTCTCTCCCCCCCCTTCTACTCTGCCCTGGTGAGATCACACCTGGAATATGGTATCCAGTTCTGGGCTCAGTTCAAGAGAGACAGGGATCTGCTGGAGAGAGTCCACTTGAAAGCTAAAAACATCTCTCCTGTAAAGAAACACCAAGAGAACTGGAGCTGTTTGGTCTAGAGAAGAGAAGGCTGAGAGGGTATCTTCATGTCTATAAACATCTGAGGGGTGGGTGTCAAGTGGAAGGGGCCAGCCTCTTTTCCATGGTGCCCAGTAACAGGGCAAGGAATAATGAGTATAAGCTAGAACACAGGAAGTTCCACCTCA
>VWZY01004883.1:100800-119890 GCA_013399075.1 Chloroceryle aenea | reverse complement strand
GCAGGCAAATCTTGTTCCCACAAGTTGGGAGCGAGGCCTCGCCGGAGCGGGCTGTGCGGGGAGGCGAGGGGTGGGTAGGAGGGGTTCTGTGACAGCTCCTCACCCGGCAGGGCCACTGCTGTGTTTCGGAAGGGCGATCGTGGTGCCTTGAGTTGGATGTGAGTTGAGGAGTAAGGAACTTCTACGGGCAAATCCCTTCTGAGCAGCTGAAAAGCTGTAGCAGTTGATCTCGCTGAGAGTTAATTTGCTTTGACAACTGTCAAAAAACCCCAAAGGTGATTACCTCAATTCAGAGCAAAAATGCCTCTAGTGATTTTTGTATGCGTTGGATCAAACCTGTTTGTGGTTGTCAGCATCAAGGAGACCTAAGAGAGGTAGAAAGAGTTTCTTTCATGAGAACACAGAGCACCCCATAGCTCCCAGGGTGCCCCTGAACTGCATAGTCTGTGGGGTCTGTTTTGCGCCAAGCTCTGGCTGGAACGACTAAAGCTATTTATTACTCTGGCTGCGTTCCTCCGTGGCCCCAGCACAAAGTGAGTGTTAAAATTGTCTTTTCCAATTTGTATTCTTCCTTAGCCTGTTAGGAAAGAGGATATAGTAAATAGAGAAACAATGCACGAGTTACTGTGTTTTGTTTCAGTGTTCAGCGTTCTGACTTGCACTATTTGGGAGCAGATCAGTTGGACTGCAGGTCTTGGTATTCAGCTGACTTGTTTGTGTGTATTTACTTTAAAAAACTAACTCTGATTTTTTTTTTCCCACTGGATGCTATATGATCATTTCACTTTTTTTTTTCTTTCCTGTTTTTTGTTCCTTAGAGAATGCCAGTAGTGCTGAAAGGAATGGAACTGGGCACTTGCACAACCAAATGGACAGTCGATTACTTGAGCCAAGCTGAAGGATCTAAAGAAGTAAAGATTCACGTCTCTGCAGTGCCACAGATGGATTTCCTCAGTAAGAACTTTGTGTATAGGTACTTAATTCCAAGGCCTCTTGTATTTTAAAGGCATGTTCTTGTACCTTTCAGACCTACAGTGCATCTGTTTGAAACTGAGGGTGAGAATACGAAATTACTTTGTGAAAACTTTTAATTACATTTCAAAGTGCTGTCCTTTATTTCTCTCTCTTCATTCCACAGATATCTTAACATGCTGAATAAATATAAGGAGGGGCCAAACAGGGCCTTAAAAGTGATAATATGAAGAAGTGTTATATTTTGACAGAGCACTCTTGTAGGAAATTTGAGCCTGACATTTGCTGGCATTAATAAAAAAAGCAAAACAACCCCCCCTTGATTCTGAAGGATATGGTATTTTGTTCTAATTATATGGTATATTTGCAGTTACTGAGTAGTGCTGGTTTCTCAGTCACCACGTTTCTGAACCTCTGAAGGCTGACATGTGGCAGCCATGCTCTTCCATTCTGCAGGGATGTTACTAATTGAAACCAAGCTCCTTTCAAAGTTAGCACATGCAGTTCTCAGAAAGTTTGAACTACTGGATATCATGTGCTTGCCCAGCTCTTTAATCGTGGTGTGGGTCACATCCCCTGAAGTTCCTCTCTTGTAGCTGCCAGAGGATTTCTTTGGAGTTCATCTAATCTCAGTCATTGTGGTGTTCTTTGAGGGTAAATGCTTTTAGTTGTTATTTGTCTTCCCTAAGTGGGAACAAGATTTGCTCAGTCTGTTAAACTTTTAAGAAGGCCGAAGCATTTGCATAAAGTATAAACAATCTACAAGTATCTGTCAGTGGAGCCTGTTGTTTGGGAGGAGAAACCCTTTATAATCATACTAGATTCACCTTGCCTCATAATGAACTTTTGAATCTTTGAAATGAGGTTGTACTTGAATGCCTTTGCCTTATCTCTATATTCTTTTCCTCTCTGTGCTTTGTTTCTCATTAGAATACTGTGAGTTCTTACTGGAATTACTGTGAGTTCACATAAAGGTGATCTGGAGTTCTAGCTTTACAAGGTTTGTAGACACCCATATGGAGGTGCTCTGATGACACTTCATTATGGCAGAGGTTAGGACTTTCACATACTTCACTTGAAATTCAGGAAGCTTTGAGCCTTCCCAGAGCAAGCCCCCATTGTAATATGAAGGGAGAACAAGTAAAACTAAAAGCATAAAACCACTCCAGACTGAACATGCAGTTCCACGAGTTTAAACTGCTGTGTGTGAGTAGTGCTGCAGTCCTACTCTAAGTTTCAGGCCCCTGCCCCTGTCTTTATGTTGGCTATGGAACTCATTCAACCATTTTGTGACGTGCTGCAGGAATCTGAATGTTTTTCTGCTGCTTTAGCTTTGCAGGCAGGTTCACTGTAAGGTCAGATGAATGCCAGGGCTAGAGTAAGGGAGGAGGTGGGATTGTTGCTCTGGCAGCACCAGCATGCACCAGTTTAAGCTGTCGTGGAGCTATGCTTTCACTTTTTTCAGCAGCAAATGTAAATGGGCATGATATAACAGTTCAACTGAAGTCAGAGGGTTGTTTTTTGTTTGTTTTCCCACTGACTTCTGCAGTTGTTGTATGTGATTGCTACAAACAAGCCTAAGATGTTTAGAGAAGTGGTCAAAGCACTGACAGATAAAAGTCACATTCTGGTAGAAGGGATAACAGGATGACAAAACAATTTTGCTTAGGATAGTTTCTTAACTCTTGAATACTTCACTGATGCTCTCAAATTTAATATTTGCATGCAATATGTTCATTGTCTAGTGACACCTAGTGTGAGATGGTGAATAGTTTTGAATTCATAACAGAATATTCATAACAATCAATAAATGTCCTATTACTTCTTGTGCTTGGTTTGCCATTCAGCCATCAACTGATGCCAAAATTTATAATCCTTATGAAAAGCTCCCATTATTTAGATAAATAGGTAACACTTTCATTGAGTTCAGAGAGACAGACTCTAATGCCCAATGATTCTTTTTGAATCTTATCAAGTTGCATTTAATAAACTCAAGGAAAACTGTAAAGAAACAGTAAAGAAAATACCAAGATTCCCCTGTTCTGCACAGCTGAGGCAGCACATATTTAAAGATTTTTTAAAAAATCATAAAATTGAAATAAATTTTATAGATCTACAAATTCATAGCAGAAAATGCATAGATACAAAACGTGTATCAACTGCAGTGGGTTTCTTGATGCTGAGCTCTTCTGCAAATGTATTAAAATGTACAGTAAACAAACCCCAAACTAACACTGTTAGAGAAGTGACTGTTAAAAGGTTATGGAGTCTCCGTTCTTGAAGGTACATAAACCCCAGCTGAATGCTATGGTGGACAATCTGCTGTAGTTCACCCTGCTCCTGACAAGGGGCTGGACTGGAAGATCTCCAGAGGTGCCTTCCAACCTCAGCAGTCACATGATTCTGTTTGGATATACATTGGAACAATTTCCTAAAGCAGAAAGGTTCATAATTCTGACTTGGTAGAACTCTTCAAACATCCAGTGCAAACACTGATTAGTCACCATGTTAAATTAAAAATAAAATAAAATAAAAACCCAGAAGAGCAACATATTGCATCTTCAGTTATACGAGATATGGTAAGGGAGCTTAGCATTTTAAACTGGCATTTAGACCGTGTGTTGTTGCAATGATTCATTGTATAAATTTCAATATTTGTATTTCAGAACTCTGCCTTTTGATGTATTTGTACAAAGAGCAGCTGAAGTCAAACACAAGGAGTACTTTCTTTCTGAGGTACTTTTCTTACTGCTACAATTTCTTCTGTCAGTTATTTTGCCAGTATGTGGAGGGGAGGACAATGAACAGTAATTTAAAGTCTTACTTTAGTAAAGCGCTTGATCTTGGGTTTAACTATTTTATATGTCTTGGAGCCAAGGGGAAAAACATCTGGAAAAGTAATTTTTCTTGGGAGTTGTTTTGTATGTGTACTGTGCAGTTAACTTCAGTCATCCTTATTCTGCTAACAGAAGCTGCTTACATGAGCAAAAATTGCAGCATAAAATTAGAAATCAAACCATGCTTTAGAATACTCACCGTATCATTCACGTGTCTTGCAAGAAAATGTCATGAAGATATTTTAGAGTTCAGTTACATCTGCGTTCAAAGTAGAAATGTGTATTTATTGTAACATGGTTTATGAGTATCAAATGTGTCATGGTCTTTACATAGCAGTGTTTAAACCAGAGAATTTCCAGGTATCTGTGATTAGAAGGCAGTTTCAAAGTTTCAGACATGCTTTTCACCTTTCACGCTACGTAGGATGCTGTAAGTTTTGAAGCCAATTGAAATAGCTTCCTCCATCAGTGTTCTGAAGAACTTACATTAGAATCTGTATTTGCTTTGAGTCTGTTCAGCAACAACAGTGCTGAAGGAGTTGACAAGTATTCCCCCACTATACTATTCTACTGCTAAAGTATGTGTTGTATGTTCTTGAGATGAACAGCAGAGAGCAGTAGAGTGAAGGCACTATAACAAAGTAGCTGAATTTATGAATGTCACCTATTTGTACCCTATTTTAATGAAGCCCTGCATTAGATTAATGGGAAAATACAGGCCTTTTGTTTTAGTGTGTTTGTAATATTTCTTGGAAGTTGCTTTCTATGTGTACAGTGCAGTAGAGAGAAGAGCAACTGAGCTGGTGAAGGGCCTGGAGAACAAGTCTTACAAGGAGTGGCTGAGGAAACTGGGGCTATTTAGTCTGGAAAGAAAATGGCTGAGGGGAGACCTTACTGCTCTCTGCAACTACCTGAAAGGACATTGTAGAGAGGGTGGTTTAAACCAGACATTATGAAACAAAGTTTCACTGAAAGGTTTGTCAGGCATTGGAAGAGGCTGCCCAGGGAGGTGGTTGAGTCACCATCCCTGGAGGTGTTTAAAGGCCATATAGATGTGGTGCTTGCAGCTATGGCTTAGTAATAGACTTGGTAGAGTAGGGTTAATGGTTGGACTCGATGATCTTAAAGGTCTTTTCCAACCTTGATGATTCTATGATTCAAATTCTTGTTGAAAAAGCAAAACAATTCTCTTTTTGTTTACTCTTCAGGATGAAAAGTACTACTTGCGATCAGTGGGTGAAGATGTTAGGAAGGTGAGTTGAGATTACGGTTCTAATATTGTGAAGTTGCTGTTTAGGAGTATTTTTTAAAGCCTGTTGTCATCCTCTGGCTGTGTATTCCAAGCATACAGCTTGTTTATGATCACTTCACCTGTGAGTCTGACTGGATTTAGGTCAGGATATTTAAACCCAAGTGTTTAAAATAGTTGCTGTTACATGAGATTAGCTGATCACTGAAGAGTACATTCCTCATCTCCCATGCTTTAGCTTTTGATCTAAACTAATTCAAAAAGATTTCTCATCTTGTCTTGCTTCTCCAGTGTGATTTCTAGCAGCTGTGGTTCAAAGCAGCTCTCGGGCTGTTCTCATTACTGTCATTGACCAAGTCAATGCTGAAAAAGCGACCGCCCAAAAGCATTGCTATTTTTCAGTTATTTGCCAGTGTGGGAGGTGTAGCCCTGTGTTTTGTATGAAGGGAAATGACTGTGAAGTTCTCCCTTATTTTAATGTGCATATATGGTTCTCTAAGACTTACGTCCTTTTTATTCAGGATATTGCAGATATCAGAAAGCAGTTTCCTGTTTTGGCAGAAGATGTTCAGATTCCAGAGTATTTTGAGAAGGAACAGTTTTTCTCCAGCGTCTTCCGCATCAGCTCAGCTGGATTACAGTTATGGACACATTATGATGTAGGTAATACTTGCATTTAGCATAAAATGCTGCAGGTGGCATTATGGAGTTGAGATAATGAGATGTAAAAACTCTGACAAAGACCAGTTAATAACAAACTTCACATGTTTTGAAAAAGTGAAATATTTGAGTCACATTCGGTGGTACAGTGAATTTTAAATAGATATCTTGGATGGGCATAATAGCTTACTGGTTTTATGTCTAATTCCATGCCTGTAAGACTAAATTATATTGGATTTTGCTCCCTTTTTTAAACTGTTTCGGGTTTCAGCTAAAAACCTGTAACTTTCAACATTTTGTCTTGAGATTACCTTCATTTCTTATTCCAATAGCCAGATTGTTGATAATTGCACAATGATTGTGGTGATCTGCTGTTGCAACGTGGTAGATTCCAAATAAGATTGTCTTCTAACATTGTGCAGTGTAATTCTGATTTAATTTATTTCTAAGAAAAATCGTTTTTGAATTATAATTAAGAAAAATAATACTTTATCAATGGAAAGTCAGCAAAATGAGTTAGGGATAACACTGAAAAAGAAAAGGAATCCCAAATGTATTTTGATATATTTTGCTGGTTTATATGTCTGAAGTATGCTATGTCTTTGGGTAAGAAAGGAAGAACTTGATTCCTATATAAGGAAACCCAGAAAGTTGTTGGAAAGCAATATTGTGTTTCCAGAAACACTGTTTGTCAAGAACGTGCAGCCAAGGGGATAAAGTAGTTCACATTCTTGAAGTTTTTAGATTAACTATAAGTGGAAGCTCTTCTAGCTCATTCTTAACATGAAGGTTTTAGTAATTCCCTATTTTAAGTTTAGTTTTAAGTTTAATTTAGTTGTATGTATTTTTAACTCTCTCTTGCTGTGCTTATTCCAGGTAATGGATAACTTCTTAATTCAAGTAACAGGGAAAAAACGAGTTGCTTTGTATAGTCCTCGAGATGCCCCATATTTGTATTTATCAGGTATGCATGTCATATATTTATCTAGTTCAGAGTTTGGTGATTGGAGTTGCCTTTCCAGCTCATGAGTGTTGCACTGTAGGAAAAATTCCCTAACAGACAGCTTGATGTAAAGGAAGTCATTTGGTCCCTTAACCCTGATGCTGTTCACTCTAGGCAAAGGTGCTCACGTTAGTGGGGCAGGTCGGGGAACTTGCAAAGGAACACAGCAGCTTTGCCTGCCCTGTTTGCACCACCTACCTGTGGAGGAGCACAGTGTTCTGCCTGGATTCAGAATGGGCTCTTAAACGTCAGGGAAAGTGTCATTTAGCGTTGATAAAGTTGCAGCTCCAGGAGAAATATAGACATCAGGATAGCCATGTCTCTTCAGGAAATGAGGAGTGCCATCAGGTTTCTCTGTTTTCCAGAAAAGTTATGTAACAAGAAACGAACACTAAATTGGATTTGAGAACTGCCATTTCCAGCTGTGTGCTAATGCTTTGTTACTGATGGAAGAGTAGGAATGTTTATCCATTTCTTCTCAAAATTTCCCTAGGTACTAAGTCGGAGGTGCTGGATGTGGATAACCCAGACTTAGAGAAATATCCCCTTTTTGTGAAAGCCAAGCGCTATCAGTGTTTTCTGGAACCAGGAGATGTGTTGTTTATTCCAGGTAAATAACAAATAGTTCCTGACTTTGTTGGTTTAAACAGTTCTGTTTGCAATTTCTCATTTCTAGGGATGGAAAGAGGTTACCAAAACATTTTTGTAATAAGTAGGAGCATCTAAAAACATTGGCAAAATATATCTGCTTCTTCTTCCAAGTCATTAACCTGACAGAAGGTGTTATTACATCTACATACAAATCTTACCTCAAGGTTATGTTGTATGCCTCTGAATTTGTGCCTTAATAGATCAGCACTATAAAAACAACTTGTGAAGTCTGAACAGACATCAATGACCCGAGTTTTGTAATGACAGAATGTAAGTGAAGTGCTGATTCTGTTCTTCTGTAGCTCTGGCACTTAAGAACTGATTTGATGAGAATTATGGATGGCAGAGTTATTGGACCTTCTCAAAATTATTTATAATCCCCTTTGGAGAATGGGAAGACAAGTCCCAATCAGTTTTCTGTACCAGCAGAAAATATAAAGCTGCTTCCTATCCTGAGATGGTAGAATTCTCATGATCAGGGAGAGGCATTTGAATTACTCCTATTGAATATTCCTAATTGCTATTAATTTTTTAACTTAACTCAGTCATGAGCTTGTGGCAGATACCTGTTCTGATGCTCTGCATATAAACAGGCCAGTAAACAAGAAGGCAGTAGATTTGAGGAACTTTTAAAAGAGATTATTAGCCTTGGACTCATTACTTAATTTTGAATTTACCATTTGTGTTTCTTTCTAAAGAAACCTTTGATTACAGTTAGTGACTGTCACACTATTGCTAATGCCAGTATATGCAATTTCTGTTCTGTTCTGTGCAGCACAGTCTGTCTTTGCCAGTAGATGTGCTTGTCCAAACTTAAAGACACACTCAGCACTCTTAGGGGTGACTGGAGCGTAGAAGGATTTTTGAGTCCAGAGAATGATGCCAGCCTTGTCAGCATTCTGGAATGCCTATCACTGAGAAAAGGAGATGTTCTCTGAGGAATATGGGTGGTTGTTATGGAGAAGGTAGAAGCAGCCCCTCTTTCTGATCTGAAAGAAACTTCTCGTTCATTTCTCAGAATCAGCTTTTCTATGAATTCAGCACGTACAAGCAACTAAGCTGCAATAAGCACAGCATTCAGTCTTTTAACTTCAAATTGAAATGGGGTAAATGTGCCATATTCAATTTGGTTTTTAAATGTACTTGATGAAACAAAAAATGCCTTTGCTGCTTTACCATAGTCATGATGATTTGATCCAATTGAAAAGCCTCATGACTTCAGTATGAAAAGATTAGCAACTTGCATGGGTGACCTGGCTGAGGATAGTGGTTTACATTAATGGTTGGACAATCTGTGCAAGGTTAGGGACTAAATCTATCAAAACAGGTGTTTGCATTTGGAGAGGTGAGGAAGGTGAACATGGAAGATGTCTTATTTTCATCCTACACATGCTGATCATTTGCTTACATTGCACATCTCTTTATACTTCATCAGAACTTCTTACATTTGGTACAAGGGGATATATTCAGGGATGGTTATTTATAAATAAATAAAAAAATATGGTAGTTGAGACTTTTTCCCAAGTAGATTTAGTTTGGGCAATTTTGATCCTTGTTATGAGTCCCATGGAAACTTCAGATAGTAATTTTCATTTAGACATTCTTCTTTCTACAGCTTTGTGGTTCCACAATGTAATTTCTGAGGAATTTGGGGTGGCACTGAATGTCTTTTGGAAGCACCTTCCTGCTGAGTATTATGATAAGAGTGACACGTATGGAAATAAAGATCCCATGGCAGCCTCTAGAGCTATACAGATCTTGGACAGGGCCTTGAAAACGCTTGAAGAGCTACCTGAGGAATACAGAGATTTTTATGCTCGGAGAATGGTGTTACGCATCCAAGAGAAAGCCTACAGGAATGATTATGGATAAAATAGCCCACTGCAATTTGGCAAGCTTATGTGAAAGGATCTCATTTCAACCTGTATGTTGATGTGGAAACTGTCCAGATGTACATACAAACCATTTTCTGTAAGATTAATAAAAACTATGTTGATAAACATTCATCTATAACAAAGTTTATCTTGTAGATCTTTTTTTTCTTGATTTTTCCATGTACAGTGAGTGCAAAGTCTGCTTGATCTGGAGATGGTCTCTCCTCTACAATGAGGCATATGTTTGTAGTGCCTGCACTTAGAATTCTACTGTTTTGGAGTGTTCTACTTAAATTTTTCTGAATGTATGTTTTGGTATCTGGTCTGGGCTGACAGCATGGATGCTTAGAAGTAACTGCACGTCTTCGTGAATGCCACCTTGTTTGCTAAAGCTTAGGAAAGCCATAGTGTTTTTTGAGGAGGTCCTGGAAAGCCATTGGTGGTGTTTGTAATGGTCATGGTTTCCAGTGATTGCCTGGTAAGAAGTGTGGGAAGTTTCTGCTCCCCCTCGTGGTGAAACTGAGAGTGGGCACGGGGGAAAAAAAAAGCAAAAGCTAATCATGCAAGAGTCAGCTTAGAATTGTGCTGCAGTTTGACCACAAGGTAAATAACCTACCCCTTCCCTAGCTGGATAATGTATTGTGCAGGAAGCCTCGTTTGTCACTGCCCCAGTGTGGTTGGGCAGCGTTGCTGTTTCTGCAGCTGCAAAACACTTGTAACTAATGTGCCAACAAATCCATCCAGCTGCAGTCCTAGAATCTGAAATGACATTCATAGTTCTGGAGTAGATGTAGAATCTACTGGGAGCACTGTTCAAGATGCATGATGTTGCCATAAGAGGGGGGGCTGCATCACAACAGTCCTTACAAAGGCCTTATGAAATAAAGATTAACATCTCAGAGAAGTGATAGGTTGCTGTCGTCCCTTTGAAATCCCTCTGATGTTATTAATTGTGCAGTCTGGGGAATGCAGCTTTTATCTGACTGAGGTCAGTCTGTTCCTTCCAGCAGTGTTTTTTGAAAGCTGTAACTCGTCAAAAGCTCTTAGACTAAATAGGTACGTAGTGTTAATAAAGTTCTGCAAAGAACTTTCTTCAGAAGAGCAGGAGATTCCAACACTGTGCAGATTATTCTAAACCTGTTCTTGGCAGTTCCACATAGTGCAAATAGTCTGCTGCCATGTGAATGGGCACCCGGCCACCTTAATGAATAGGCATGAATGGAGCCAGCCAAGCGACTCTGATGGGCACCATTGTACGTTCTGAGGGGAGAATTTCAATTTGGGATCACAAATAGGTCTCCCAAAATTTTTGTTCAAAGATGAACAAGGGTTGCTTGTGCATACTGCTGAGACAGGATCTCAATGCCCGTTTGGCTGGGGAAGCCTCTTGGCTTTGTTGGACTGGTAATGCTGAGGGCCCCATCTGAATTGCAGAGGTGTACAGAGCGTATTCTTTGTGTGGTAGGACTAAACGGAGAGGCTGAGAGCCTGCAGAGCTAGACAAAGCTGTGTTCCAGCACTGTGCCTGCACAGCCATCACTTTCAACTCTAACCACCAGCAGTTTCTCAATGTACGAGTACAGAGAAGTACTGTGGTGATCCTCATTCTGCTATTTCTTGACTCCTGCTAGGGAGGTGCTAGCTTGATGTTTTCAGGCCCCCTCAGCACTCAAGTATGAATAAGGAGAGCTTCACTGAGCAGCAATCAGTGTATGAGCAATCTGCTTATGTCTCAGAAGCAGATCTTCTGTGAGAAGTGCCTGCTGTGCTCCAGAGGGAGGGTGGATCCATTTGGGGCCACTGGGGAGAGGAGGAAGTAAAAGGAGGAAAATCCTGTGGGTCAAATGCATTAACTGCTGTGCCACCTGATTTTCAGTAATACTGATTTTCAGTAATACTTGTATGTATGTAAAAGTCATAAATAAGATCTGTCAAGCCACAAGCATTCAGAATGCCATTTTGAATGGTTTTCAATCCCCCTTTTTATTTTGTAAGGAAGGCTTAATTAACTATTAACCTAACTACCTGAGGCTAACCAAAACCTTTGCATCTCGGTTGCAGCTATTAGTGCTGAAGTAGCCCAGCGGGAAAGCTGCAATAATTCACTTGTTTAGGCAAGCAAAAAAAGTAAAGTGTGTATCTGGCTGGGAAATGAAGGTCATGTTGAATTAAATTTGAGCCAAATGTTAGAGCAAGTGCAGCTATTTCATCTTCACTCCGCCAACTTTAAAATGAAGCCTTTATTTTATTTGTGTGTGTCAGGAAATGAGGGTATCTCACCCCCATCACGCTTTCTTCATCTGAGCATAATGTTGAGTAGTGACAAAAATCTTGAAGTTACTGCATTTAAAAAATTAAAACGTGGTGCTTTCTAACCACTGTGCCACATGGTGTGAAACAGGCACTAAAGTGCTGAATGAATGGTGTAAGCATTAAAGAAACACCTTCCAGCTAACACAGCGAGAGAATACATTTAGCCACGCTTCAAAATCCCTTACTGGGATAACAAAGAATTAGAGCCATTGACTTCTTGTGCAAGTTTGTCCTTTAGAGACCTAAAGCAAAATGGGATCGTGCCACAATAAGCCAGATGAAGTAACAGGTGTTAAAAAAATGAAGTGACCCTCTTAAGCATTCAAAACAGCCATTTCAAACAGTGTGTTCAACAGAGGAGGCACGTGATTCAGACTGCTCAAGACTGAAAGATGAGTTAAGACACTTAAATACAGAAAAAAATCTCTGTGTGGAGTTAAGTCTTTTTTCCTCGGGGCAAGATACATCTTCCTAAACCTGAGTCATTTAGATGTTTCCATGCAGGTAACACTGAAGACACATATTCTGAAACAGTAACTTTTACAAGGGATTCTCTGTAAATTGGTATCATTCAAGAACCAAAGATTACAGTGCTACTAGGATGGATGAAAATAAAAATGTATCTTGGACAGCTAAGTTTGTAAATTGCATGTTAATATTTTGGTTTGGGTCAGACTCCAGGAGTGGGGATAGATTCTAAGCTCTGTATGTAGTAATTCTTGAGAGCAATGATCTCTTCTAGGTGGTGACTCCGGAGAGCAACAAGAGCAGATTACTTCCTTTCCAATTGTTCAGATCTGTTCCTAGTCAATGTTTCTGCCCGCAGATGGAAAACATTAAAAGAACTGCTCAGCCATGCAAAACGTGCAGCTCCACGTGTGACGCTGCGCTCATACAGAGCTTAGACAGAGGCCCTTGCCTGCCATAGGAACACAGATCTCAGTGATGGGCAAGTTTGCTGTGAAAACATTTACACTGTAGCTGTCAAGCAGTATGTGAACTGCTTAAAACTTCCACCCCACAAAATCACTGTATTTCTGGTGATGGGGAAGGGGGAAGAAGAGCTATGCAGATAGCCTGAAGGGGATGCATCAGCTTTATCTGACACCCAGGCTTGGGAGTATTGCTCAGAGGGTAAACTGGTGTGGGAGATGTGAAAAGCCTCGTTTTGCACTTCAGCACCTCTAAGACCTTCTAAGGTCTTTTTGACCGTTTTCTCTGTCTTGGAGCAGTGCTCTCTTTAGAAACAACTCGGCTCTGAAGTGCCAAGATCAACAAAGGAAACAATTGTGACAAACTGCTCTGAAAGCTTACTGAAAGGAAAAAATATTCTAAACTTTGAAGTAATGGTATTCTGCTCCTTTTGAAGTACATGAAATCTTTATACAAATGAAGAAAAAAACAGATAAAAATGTACTTGGCCCCTTTGTTCTACCAGATGCTTTTCTGGCCCTTTGCTTCAGTAAAATTTGGCACTTCTTGAGTCATTTGGAAACATGGAATGAAGCTCTAAGGACAGGAAATGATGACAAAGTTATTGCTGCTTTATAACCTGCAGTACACTACATGCAAAATGACTGCCTAAAACAGTTCTCCTGTGGTTTCCAAAGCCATATGAAACAGATAACCCTGTTTGAGTGTGGGTTTTCTGTCACAGGTAGGAGTGAATGGTGCTGTTAATACTGATAGAATTAGTCAGGAACAGTATGTCTGGCACTGGGAGAAGCTGTGCCTGTTTGCCCCAGAGGTGTTAGACGATCTTGCAATTTTAGATTGATGACTTACTGCGATTTTATTCAACTTTAGAACAGTCACCTTGCATCTAAACAGAAGAGATCAGTAGGATTATCAGAAAGCCAGCTGTGGTCTGAGGGTCTCCATCAGCAATATTTAACTGTGTAGACAATTTCATCAGGTTATGACCATTCAAAGTAAACCACTGTTTTCTTTATCATCCACACAAAAAGATGAAATGAGATTTCAATGTAAGATTTACAAGATTGTGAAGAAGTAACTCCAAAGGTGATTTGAAGAGATTGTCTCTTGTGGATTGCAGTCTGAGACACCTGCTTTTGCTTTTGCATTGCACAGGGACACCAGGCACGATTCCTGTTTGTGGATTCTGCTAGGCAGAGATGCACCTAACAAGGTGGCTCACCCCAGAGCACACACATTCCAAAATGTTCTTTAACTTCTTACATTAACTGATAAGACCCCGTGTAGTTTAAAATAAGCATTGAAGGTAAATGGGTGGGTATACCTGAATGTCAGTGCTTCAACTCTGAGTCTGTACAAGGCAACAAACACTGTTTCTTAGCAGAGATAAAGAAACTGTTCACTTAGGAAAGGCATCTTTCTAAGAAGCACTGTAAAGGGAAAGAAAAAACAGGCAATGTTTTCTTCCTCCAAATAGCTCAGAAAGAACCTGTTGGGAAAGCCTGAGCACATGATCATTCCCACTTTTCTCTCTTTATACCCATGGTGCTAACATCCTAACTCCTGAACTGACTTAGCAATCCCATTTAAAATATTTCCTATGACTATTTAAACACATAGCACTCCTCTTAGTTATCTCTTTCAGCAATAATGTTAATCTAGTAAGATGGAACAGCTCACTGTAAAGTGCCTGTGCTAACATAAAGGAGAGAGCAGGATGCAATCGATGGGAGGACAGAAGAGAATTCTCCTTTCAGCAACATGTTGAGACTTGGACCCTTAATCACCATTCAAAATTAGCAGCCAATACTAATTTATGCAGCAGCATTTACAGAGGTGCAGTTAAATTAGTCCTAGATAGGAAGTTTACCAAAGCTCTAGTATTTAAGATGCAGACAATATGACATCATTTAAGTCATCTAGAATATGGACAACTTCACAGAATCGAGCTTTGTCTTAAAGGAATTTAACAGACACAGCTTCAAACATTTTAGCATTTAAAATATGAAGAACATCCTGTCTATTGTATAGGAAACAAGCATGCAAGACAAAGAATACCAGCTATTACTGGGTGTACAGCTAGTGCTAGGTTGTACCAAAAACTATGTAATGTTGCTCCCTCCATTCAAAACCAGAAGTGTCTTGAACTAAACCACCACAAGCATGAGAATCTCTTAACTTTAGGCATTTACATCCAAGGTTATTAAAAACTGCCCTTACAGTCAATAGTGAAAATCAGGCATATACAACCCATTTCAGCCTGACATAGAACTGTTCACACCTTTGGCTACTTTATGCCAGCCTTTCCAAGTGTGTGAAATACAAGTAAGCCGTTTTAGATTTACAGATGCTGACAAATACAAAGCCTCCTTGAGGAAAAGCTGTCTGATAAATATGCTTTCTTCATCTAGGTCTCCACCTGATAAAGCTTAATCCACAGAACTTAACTGCACATTCCTTATCTAATTGTTTTTACATTCACATCAAAGTGGCTTCACCCATTAGAAATAGTTTATTTTCTACATTGTTTCCAAATTTTATTTTTAACATGCATCGCAGTGAATGACAGGGGTGCATTCCAACAGAATACTACAGCTGTGTAGAGAATGAAAAACAACCAGGCAGCTTTTCCCTCCACAACGTGAGGTCTCACAGCAACATTAGTTTTACAACAAAGCTCTTATTCTTCAAATGCAGCAACACTTGAGCCTATTTTATTCAACAGTTATTGTAAGCAGCCTCCATCGAACAGGTTCATATTATTTTCAAAGGACAGCCATCCAGAAACTTTTGAAGACAATGTCAATATTTTAACAGCTGTTCCCAAAAGCTTGCACCAACCTACTCTTGCTGTTTTGGCTGGCACAGAAGTGCTCAGAAATTGGTCTGTGTTCTGCACTATTATTGGTCAGGGTAATTTTTAGCATATCCAAGTTAGCCTGGTCAGCATGAATCTGAGAGGGAGCAAGACCAGTGGCGTGGCTTGGTTTTTTTTTACATTGTATTTTATAAGTGGATATTAAAGATGTTTTAAGCAATTTGTAGGCTATTAAAATCACTTTGTAAGTTGACCTATATTTCCTTTACAGAAAAAAATAGCCCTTGCCTCTGGTGCAAGTGTTATCAAAACAACCAATAAAAGGAAACAGCCTTCCTTGGAACAGAGATGTTGTTATAAGCTCATTAAGAAGCTAATCAATAAATAGGGTTGAACAAAGTTTCCAAAAAAGACCTTTTTAAATAAAACAAAAATCAGATGGAACTAAGATGGAACTAGATTTCAGATTCTCATATGAAATGTTTTGAGTTGGCTTGCATATTGCACTTTTCTCCATCAATTAAAATAGATGATTTGCCCTTTTGATCATGAGTCTGTTATTAGTGATGGAGTCCACTTTCACATTGTAAGGTGCTCTCTGGACACATAATCCTTTCTACTACCCCTAGTATTTTGAGTATTAAGAACATTTTCTGAAGAGTTCACCACACTTTTCTCATTCTTCACCCATTGCTCACGTGCACAACCTCTGCAAGAGATGTGAAAATGCTGTCTCCCATGAACCTTGTAAGTTTTTATGATGCTAAAAGAACAAAGACAACCCAGGACTTTCCTTACATGGTGTAAGTCACAGGAAGCAAGAAGCAGGGGGATGATGTTCAGCCATAGGAGCAAACTTCAGCAAAATGTCCTTTTTTCAGACCTATGCCACATCTGCCTTACCTTCACAGCATTTTGCTAACTTGTGTTTGTGTTTCTATACCACCAGGAAACCCAAAACCATTTTAAGCTGATGGTTTCTTGTTAATAGCTGCAGTTGGTGCTGAGAGTGATCCTAAGAGTTAGTTGCAGATAAAAGTTACAAAAGTACAAAAGTTCTACCAATACCATCGTTTGCCCATCTTTCAGTAATTCTTCCTGAAAAACGCTCCCATTTGGGGCCTGAACTAGATTACATCTTTTTATATCATTTGCCTGGGAGGGCAGGGATAAAGACACCTCTTGACTTAAAAATACAGGTATTACTGCTGGTCCTCATGGAAGGTAGGCAACACAATTGCAAGCTGCATTCAAACAGCAATAAGCTACACCCTCAGCAACATTCTTAGTGACTTAACACATCTAAGACAAAGTTTTCAAGCCCCCAGGTGAAATGGCAGTTCACTAGCAGACACTACTCAATGAATTAAGGAAACTTCATAGCAACCGAAAAGTCAAGGTGCATTGGGAGGAAAAATGTATTGGCACTGTTATTCCAAAGGTAAATGCTTGTGACTGTTTGAGTTAGTAGAAATGCCACAGGACTGGAAGACTAAAACAGTTTTCACCAAAATATATCATTAAGATTGTTCTATCACCATTTTCCTTAAACCAAAAACTACCCTTGTGTCTATTCTTGACAAAGACCAAAGCTTTTAGCCCTGGAAGCTACGAAATTGAATATCCAGACATCTGAAAGTCTTGAGAACTTTCAACTCCCATTGAAGGCAGTATACAACACTAGACACCCAGGACTAATCATTCTGACAACAGTTTAAGAATAAATATTCACATTTACCAAAGAAATCACATATAGGATAGTTCTTTATAACATTTTTTTTTTCCAGAAATCAAATAACAGCCGTTGTTGGTATGGGGTTCCAATCCTCCTTTTTAAGCTATTGAAATTTACATCTAGTACCTATTAGCAACACAGGACTGATTCAGTATTCTCTTCAGAAAGCATCTGCTGGAAGTCGTAAATTTAGGTAACAACATTTACAGCATGGAAAGTGCTTTTACAATGAGTATTCAAATACAAACAGTCTTAAAATACTTCATGAACTCTGAAATGGTTATCTAAGGAGGGAACGTCATCAGCAAAATGTAGTTGATCATTTATTTCCACACCAAATTCTTCAAGTATCTGTACAAATTTCTCATGCTCTCTCCCAATCCACGACCTCATTGTGTCAAACACTTGGTACGGTGTAACATGAGCATGAACTTCAATTCCTGTCTCTGCAAGTTCTTTCAGCACTTCAGGGTACGTAACCCAAGTATTGCTTCCTCCTGAGTGACCACCATCCAACCAGTAAATTGCTTTTATGTTTTTTAAGAAGGCATCTGTGTTCTTGTCTTTTTTAGCTTCCTTCATCTCATAAAGCAGCTGGTTCAAAACCACACAACCTTTACTGAAGCCAATCAAAGTAAAGGACACTGCACCTACAGCAGACGGTACAGTGAAGTTCACAGCAGAATTATTAGAGCACTCACAATCTCTCTCCCTTTCTGGGGAGGAGCAGCCATTTGTTGTAGGAACAGACTGCGGCTGTGATTTACAAGCAGCTATTTTTGCATCCTTGCTGACACCATGCACACTTTTCTGGGACAGCAGAATATTCTGAGAGAGTCTGAACGCATTCACTAGCAATGCATGGAGATGCTTGAAAGCTCCAAAGTCAGTGCTGTGCTCTGGTGCTCCAAACATGTTGCTCGCCACAAAGTTGTCATAACAACTGAACTTGTGCAGGTGCATTCGAGAACACTTTACAACCCAAATAAAGCTATCAGGGAACCGGCGAGCAAGTATGGTAGCAACGTTTTCAAAACTCCAGTGCTCCCACTGAAAGTTTTCTGGGTGGCAAGACATGATGTCATGATAATTCTGAAAAGTTAAAAAATAGAAAAGACACATTACTACATTGTGAAATTAGCAGAGCTCTGTCTAGTGTACTCAGGTTAAGAAAGGACTGTAACAGAGAAACATCCATTAAGAGGCACTCATTTGCTAAGCTTCCAGAAGAAGAAACACATTAAAGAAACTGGCATTTTTAGAGTTATTCCACATTAGTATTTTTACCAGTCATTTTTAATACCCTCAAGAATAATTCAGTAGAAGCAAGCACATGGAAGTATTAATAACTTTTGTGACTTCACTCGCCCCAAAAATAAAGTATTATTCAACTTCATATGCTAGAGAACACATAACTTTACTGTATTTTCTCTATCTGCAGAAATACTGATAGTTTTATTACAAACCAACAACCTTAAACTTTAAACCAAGCCTTAAAACTTTTTAATAAGTTTTTTTATCTTTTATACAGAAAAAAGTCCCTCTTGCTCAGCTGTAAGGAATCTTTATTGCCCCTGTTCACATCCACATGAGGCAGAGATAGAAAAAAATGACCCTCAAGTTATAACTGTTTCTCACCTATGAATGGTAGGGAATATGAACTAGTTTATATTATTAAGGAATATTAAAGCCATACCCAGGACTGATAATCAGAAAGGCGTTCTTAGGCCATCCCAATCCTTAAAATGAAAATCCTCCAAGTTCTGCATCTTTACCTTATAAAAAAGGAAAGACTTTTCCCTAGACCAACAAGCCACTAGCCACACTTTGGCGATTAGCTGACTTCCCAGCGTACGGGGTTACCAGTAGTGCTAGAGAGACCGAGCACACGCTCAGGGACAGCAATGCAGAGCCTCTTCTCAGCCGCCTGTCAACTCCGAGACAAGAGCTCGGAGACCCGCTCGGGACACGCTGAGGAAGCGGCAGCTCACGGGAAACACTCGCAGGACGGTGCCTGGGACGGCGCTCGCACAGAGGCGTGG
>VWZY01004883.1:19037-92587 GCA_013399075.1 Chloroceryle aenea | reverse complement strand
TAGAAGGTCCCTGACCACCTCCTCTTTAATCATGATAACCTCATTCTGCTTTCCCTCCCTGTCTCCCATCTTATGAGGCTGGGTGTCCAGGGGATAGCCTGTTCCACTGCTGAAGACTGTGGCAAAGTAGGCATTGAGCACCTTTGTTACTACATTTCCCTCTGCATCCAATAAAGGATGGAGATTTTGCCTTATTCTCCTTTTGTTAATAATGAATTTATAGAAACATTTTTATTATCCTTTACAGCTGTAGTTAGGCTGAGCTCTAGCTGTGCTTTGGCCATCCTAATCTTCTCCCTGCATTGCTTCACATCTCTATAGTCTGCATGAGAGACCTGTCCTCTCTTCCAAAGGTCATAGACTCTCCTTTTGTTCTTGAGGTCCAGCCAGAGGTCCCTGTTTAGCCAGGCCAGTCTCTTTCCCCATCTGCTTATCAGCACACAGGGACAGCCTGCTCCTGCACCTTAAAGACTTCTCTCTTGAATATGTCCAGCCTTGCTGGACTCCTGTATCCCTCAGCACATCTTCCCAGGGGACTTTGTCAATCAGTCTCCTGAAGAGGGGAAGTTTGCCCTCTGGAAGTCTAAGGTGGTGGTTGTACTAACCCCTCTCCTTGTTTCCCTAAGGATTGAAAACTCAATCATCTCATGATCACTGTGCCCTACATGGCCTCCAACCTTCCCCCACAAGTTCTTCCCTGTTCACAAGGAGCAGATCCAGTATTAATCCACCAAGAATTTTACTTAGATAATGGAAACAACTGTACATATAAGAAAGCTTGCCTATTAGTACGATTGAGAGTAATACCTTCATAAAGCTAGAATTTTTTTCCTGTTTTAATGTACCATAGACATTATTTATTTAAATTGTCAATAGACTGGTATTTTACCACAGTCTTAAGTGTCAACATCAAAACAGCTCTTCTGCTCAAAAAGAACCACAACATTTTTTTCCTATTAAAGCAGACACATGCAGGACAGGGGCATAACTGTAATCAGATGCATACAATTTTAATGTCAAATATTGCTATGGCACAAAGCCAATCAGTAGAATTGAGGTTTGTCATTCTGGAGAATGCTTTTATTATGGAAACAGTATAAAACTTTTGCCCTTACTATTAATTTCTTCTTGAAGAAAACTGAGGTAAGACGCTTATGCCTGCTAGAGCTTAGACTTGTTTACTGAAACAATGTTGAAGCATTAGTGGAAGGATGTACCATTTTTGGCACTGAGATTGACTTTTACTGGTCTGATATATTTTTGCTTAATTTGGCTTATACAGTTAAATCTAAAAGTTGTTTTCTGTAAAAGAAATTGAATTATGTCTCTTATTCTTTTTCTTCCTTCCCCTTTCTTTGACCCATTTTTCTTTGGATTTCCTTTTCCCCTCTTTCTTCTGATGTAGCTGAGTATCTGACTGCCTTAGGAGCTAGTGTTCTTCTTGGGCATGCTGGTGAATGAAGTCTCCCTCAAAGAAATTTCATTGTATTTTTAAGGAAGGATTTAAATTTATCAGCACTTTAACCTCATGAAGCAGTTCTGTCTTTGCAATTATAAGATCCAGGAGATGGAAACTGCAGCCCTTTATCTCATGAATAAAGTGTACCAATTCAGTGTAGTCAGATGGTTGCTCTCAGCCTAATGTGAAGTCAGTTAGTCTACAGAGTAACCCTGTGAGGCTTTTGAGCATGCTTGCTGAAAGACCTCTAATTCCTTTTGTAAGACTGTTGTTTAGACAGAGCAAGTGATGAGGTTCATTTGTCTTCATAATTAAATAAAACACTTTAGGGTTTGACTTTGTAGTAAAATCCAAACTGATTTTGCTCACAGATATTAAAAAGGAGAGACACTTAAAATCTTGGTTTCTAGGAGGAAGGTAAGGTGAGTACATGGTCAGTCACATCTTATTTAATAGCTGTTGAGCCATTATGCAAAAGGAATAGAATCTTCCATATGCTTTGTGTGAGAACAGGCAGGCATCCCTCCCTGCTTTACAAGTAAATCTGTTTAGAATTTAAAATTCTACTTTGAGGCTGGCATTTAGCATTGTTTTCTCAGCCAGCAGGTCCTGAGAACAAAACATGGAGACAGAAGCTTCTCTAAGCATTTCTTTTTCCTAATGGTCAGTTACAAATATGCAAAGAGTTTTGGCTAAACCATCACTGCTAGTTTTGGTTCTATTTTAAATTTCCATGCACGTCTGCTAATTCATCATTTCATCCTGAATGGAAAAGAAAGGTATGCTTTCTCCCAGTGGAGTAGAAATCAGTGCTACAGGGTATACCACTTATAAGTAAAGCAGAAGGTTCTTTAATGCTACATTGTAATAATAAGCAAACTTGTCTGGAACAGATTTAACTGTTATTAAAACTTTAGCCAAAGGACAAACAAGTAAACTCAGTAGTGTGCCTTATTTCCATATCTGAAGTGTTCAACTAGTATCTGTCAAGCTGGTTAAGTTTTAATACTTCAGGTCTAGAGTTTGCAAAAGAACCTGAAGATAATGTTCTTCCATTCCATAACAAACACAATTAAACTTCTCATGAAATTCAGTAATTAAGAAAATGACAAGCAGATTCATACATAGAAGGACAATAAGAAGTCAGACTGTATGACTTCATCACAGGACAAAAGTCCATAAAATAGGATTCCTGTTTGATTCCAAAATGTTAAACATGAAAGTAAACTATGAGTAAACATAAGAGTAGTTCTTTTATAAGGTCATATGAACTTGAGTTACAGCTTCACTGTGAGTGAAGCTCCATCAGTAAAGTTTAGTACTGCCATGGAGCCCATAGATCTAGATCTGTGCACATGCAGGGAGGTTGAAAACAACAGTTAGTCATTCTGCTCTAGGACTTGAGTGAAAAATCTGTAAAACCTGGTAGCTTTTGGTTTGTCTCACAAGCTTTGTCCAATGCAAACCTGGCAACATGATTAAGAGACAGGAACATCTGGCATACAGAGAGACAGAGCTGGCACAGTTGAGCCTAGAAAAGAGGAAGCTCAGGGAGATGTTATCCATGTGTATAAACACCTAATGAGGTGAGTGAAGACAAAGGCAGAACATCTCAGTTATGTCCAGTGGCAAAACAGGAGGCCAGACAGAAGTACAGGAAACTATGTTTAAGGAAAAAAGGAAAAGCTTCTTTACTGTGAGGGTGATGGAACACTTTGCCCAGAGAGGTTGTGGAGTCTCCATACTTGGGAGATGTTCAGAAGTCCAACCAGACATGGTCTTGAGCAGCCTGGCCAAGCTAACCCTGCTTTGAGCAGGTGGGTTGGTCTAGATGTCTCTGGAGGCCCCTTCCAACATTAGCCATTCTGTGGTTCTCTAATTCATCTCAAACATGTGAAACCTGAGACAAAAATGGCAATGCAGACCACACTGGCCTGAAACTAAATCTACCTGTGATACAAAACATTCCTAATCCTTTTACTCATTAATCTGTGTCTTGTAATGACATTCAGGATGTTGGTTTGTTCTATTGGGAGTTCCCTATCCAGACTTCACTCAGCTGTGTTTGGAATGAAAGGCCATTTTCAGAATAGCTGGTGACATTTACAGTGTCTCCAGCTGCTATAGTCTCACCCATTTGTGTTTTTCTGAAACAAACAAACAAAACCTCTAAACCCAACAAGTTAATTGTTTACAGCTTCAACAGAGCAGTTGCTTTTCAAGGGGAATTTGTAGCCATCTTGACAGTGGTTGTGTCCATTTTAAGAGAAGTTATATGTGAATAGATCTGAGAGAAGAATAGATGGCTTTCTTCTGTAATCACTGCTTTTAATTTTCTCACTGCACTTTTCACTGTTGTTTTGTCTGAATACTACTTTATTTTTGTTCCTCCAGACAGGATGCTGCCACAAGCATGTTTAAATCAGACATTAATAGCATAGTTCACAGTTGTTACTGCCAGTGCTCAAACACAAATACTGCATTTGTTTGGAGGAAAAAGCAAACATCAGATCTTAATTATGTGCATTTGTGCTTTCTTCTGTGCTTGAGCAATCTGGCATAAGGACTTCACATCACTATCAGTTATCTGTAGGTCTTTAACTAGCAGGATCACCAGCTGTATGGTTTGCATTGGTAGGATTCTTGTCCCATTATTGTTTTTAAGTGGCAGAATTGCCAGGGAAACTTGGAGATTTGTGTGATTCCTCTACGCATAAAATACTGAGGGAGACTTTTTTATTGAATGCTTAACTAAAATCAGTCGATGTATTTATAGACTCTTTGCAAGCAGGGGTTTTTTTGCTTCTTTATGGGATTCTGTTTGAGCCAGGCTGAACATTAGAGCAGAAACCAGAATTCTGGAGTGCTGTCTTCATTACTGTGGCCTGCTCTATAATCTCTTGTGTCCTGTTTCTGAACAGACAATCAATCAGTGGTTTGTCAGCTCTTTGGAGCAGGGGTTGAAATTCATTCTGTTGCAATAGGACTGTCTTCTTGATGTTCTTGGACACATTTCCAGTGATAGGCTTTAAAACTTGAAAAATGTATATATGTGATTCAGGCTTTGGATTGCTGAAAACTATTACTGTGATTCTTCCTTCTCTGGTGGATCATTAGAATCGCATCATTATTATTCCTTCTTCCATTTTGTAGCATACATGAGGTGCTTCAGCATGAGTAATCTCCTAAAGACATTTACTTTTTGCAAAGAACTGTAAGCAAAAATCCTTTAGATGTTAAAGATAAAGGTCCCAAAGAAAATTGTATTACTTGTGTAGCTTGGTCAGATGTCATTTGTAGAAACAAGAAGAGAATTTGGACTATTTTGAGTTAACTGCCAAGGAGTGCCCAGAGAGTATCATCAAGGACTCTGATTAAAGCACTGGTCAGAATAAAAGAAATATCACCTAAACTTAAGAATGATTGTAGAACCCAGAGCCTTTATCAAGAGAACTGTGCCAAGTAAACCAGGAATGCTCTTACCTGAGATTCCAAGTATTTGCAAATTGTGCCACTGAACAAAGTAAAGATCCAGTGTTCTATTTTTGGGTCTATATAAATCCACTTACACTTGTTTCTCCTTTTAAAATCTGATCTTCTATCACTAACATCTGATCTTTTAACACTAGTAATTTGGTTTAGCTTGGTATCGTAAAGAGTTGAAAATATTTTTCATTATTTTGTAATATATTTAACTTAGAATATGAATCTGATACAGCTGTCAGTGAACAGCACATGACTGAGATTCGGTTGATTTATCTCCCTTTTCATATAAATGGGAGTTAGCATTTATTCTTTGAGTTGGAAGATTGATTATAATCTAGAGGCTCTTGTTAAAGTGTTGCCTGAAAGGAGAGTTACAAAGCAAGGCGTCTTCATTTTGCTTTCAGCTAGGAAAGTTTTGTTAAATGTGCATTTGTGCCAGAGCTACACCCCTACTCTCTCCTGGTGAGACCTCACCTGGAGTATTGTGTCCAGTTCTGGAGCTCCCAGCACAAGAAGGATGTTGGAGTGCCTCCAAAGGAGGGCCACCAAAACAGTCAGGTCAATGGAGCATCTCTTGTCTGAAGACAGGCTGAGGGAGTTGGGGCTGTTCAGCCTGGAGCAGAGAAGGCTCTGGGGGGACCTTGTAGTGACCTTCCAGCACCTGAAGAGAGCCTGCATGAAGGCAGGGGAAGGTCTAGTCAAAAAGGTTTGTAATGACAGGACAAGGAGCAATGGTTTTAAGCTAGGAAAGGACAGATTTAGACTGGATATTAGAAAAGTTCTTTAATATGAAGGTGATAGACACTGGAATGGGCTGCCCAGAGAGGCGGTGGAGGCCCCCTCTCTGGAGTCATTCAAGATGGGGCTTGCTGGAGCCCTGAGCAACCTGCCTTAGATAGAGATGTCCCTGCTTGTGCAGGGAGTTTGGACCAGATGATCTCCAGAGGTCCCTTCCAGCCTAAAACATTCTATGGATTCTGTTGTTTTTTTTCTTCAATGGGAGGTCAAGCCCGCCAGAGTGAATTTAAGATCTTTCTTGAGCAACAAACATCGTTGACTGGGAGAGATATGTGCTTATTAATTGTATTTTAAAGTTTTAGAGACTGATCAAAACAGAATCTATGTTCAAGATTCTTTCCAAAAACCATGATACCTCAAATTATTGTTGATCTTGACTGGAGAGAAGCATGTGCCAGTTATGACTCGCCTTTGAAAGGAGTGTGGGTAGAAATGTTATGCTCAGTTTTTAGAGCAGTGGAAAGGAGTTTAGTATTTATGAAATCTGTTCTGGGGTTTTTTCTTGCTCTTTTATGCAGAACACTCAACAGTAAGATTAGGAGACCCATCTTTGGAAAAAGAATTATTATTTACGTGTTACTTCATAGTATGGACAATGAAACTGATCTGAGTAGGAAAAACATCTCCTCTGTTTTCAGTAAATGCCTTTTGCTGTATGTGCAAAAGACTTTATTTTCAGCACAGTGAAATAAAAGATGATGTATCAAAGTAAAAAGAATTTTTATACATATTAGGTATTTGTGATTAGGAGGTCACTTGGAGACAATGAACTTTGAGAAAAGAAGATAAACTGAACTTAAAATAAATTCAAGTGGAAGCATTATCAGCCCAGGAACTCTTACCCAAGTTAGATGGGGTACCAGCAGGATAGCTTTTGGAAAAGCTAGAGCTTGATCTTAATTATTTTATTTTTTTATAAAGATGGAAGTACATGTGGAAGTGGTAGTGAGGATTTTCATTCTGACAAATCTGGTTTTTCTAATGATTATAGGTACTGGAGCCAGCTCATATGTTATGAGGTGCACTGTGACTATGGACACTCAACACCCGGCCGCACAAAGAGAAAGTGGAAGTGCAATCCAAGGCAGCAATACAAGTGGTTGGAAGTATCTGTGGAAGATTGCTTTTCTTCACGATGTGATGAAAATTGAACTAACCTGAGGTATGGAAAGCATTAAAGATAAGATGACAATACACCAACTTTGCATCAAGACGATGTATTTAATCCTATGTTTCTGTGTGTCCTCAGTCAGCAGCGGTGTACTTCAATGAACTGGCCCATGACCATGGAAAGAAGATGGCTGGGTTGGCACCAGTTGGAATCACTCCAGAGGACTGTAAGCATCATGCGTGGCATAATGAAAGGCACTGGATAATTTTGGAAGAGGGGAGCAATTTCCATGTTATTTTACATATATACATATAACCATATAGCTTAAACATACATGTTGTAAATGTGTTAAACTTTGCTGTATTAAATTGGTGAGGTCTATGAATTTAAATAATCCTAACTTGCTGTCTTTGGGGAAACACAGCTGAAGAGTGTGAATCTGGAATCTTTCAGTGTTAATGACTGCTTTGTTCTAATGGTTCAGTTAGGGAATGGTGTCACATTTCCATAGAATATTGGGATTTATCTGCTCGTATTTGATGATCATTTGGCTTTAGGAACAAAGAACACAGTCCTCTTGGTTTTGAAGGCATGAGATGAAAATATTATTCCAAGATCAAATAAAATAAAGATATCCATTTAGAAATAAACACAGAAGTTAACTGGCTTGCTCAAGATATATTAGCAAAGTGTGTCAGTAGTCAAGAGGATTTAAATTGCCTGACTCCTGGTCTTTCTTTTTACCTATTTTTTTTCCAGATCAGTGTACAGATTGGTGCTTTCCCAGTGACTGATGCAGTCAACAGAACTGAAATATTGTGTACATATTTTTCCTACAATAAGCTTTCTTCTTGTAAGTAACTTAAATCTTTATGATTTTCTCTCTGGGTTTTTTGATTCGTTGATTGGTTTTTTGTGTTTGTTTTTTGTGGGCTTTTTTTAGATGAAGATGAAGGAAAGAAGGAGATTAATAGGGAGGCAAGTTAAATCTGAAATGCTGACATTTCTTACTGGTACTTCAGAAGAAAAAGAACATCACTAAGTTAAAAAAATAAAAGGAGATTTTTTTTTCCCTGCCATGAATAGAATACTTTGACTAAAAATAATCGGTTTTCATGTCTTGGAATTGGGGTCAGTGGCCTGGAAGAGTTCACATAACAGATTTGTAGGAAACTTATTTTATCTTCTGTCTAACTAAAGCAAGAGCTCATATCTTATGCTTACTTCAGCTATGCTCATTTGATGATTTACTTTGTGGGATGTAAGATTGTCCGTGCATTAAATCCATGCTTTTTTGGAGGTGCTTTTCAGCCTCCTTTATTTAAAGCTTATGTATCTGTGCTGATTTCTCTGCTGCACAGCTGTTTAAAATGAAGCTGTGTGATTATCTGGGGAAGTAGGCCCTGTATGATCTGAAGTTGTTTCAAAAAATCATATTTGTCTAGAATTACAAGTAAGAATATAGATTTCTTTTGGAGAATCTGTGCTGTGTTGCTGCCATTTAGCTAATGTAGGAGATGTTAGGAAATGAACAAATTTAAGAAATAAGCCAGCTGTTTAGTAGTCCTCTCAACTAGGAGAGATTACAGTGAGTCAGACAAACTGGCCGCAGTATTAGCAAGGATACAATGACTCAACTTGCATTTTCTGTTGAACTACTGTTAAAGAAACTGTTTTCTTCTGTACAGTAAAATTTAGACTCACTGTATTTTCAGGTAATTTTATCACTGATTCCAGTAAGACTAAAATTGTAGCTACAACATGCAGCAATACTTGGAATTTCTGCAGACTTTTCTATCTGAATACTTAATGTTTCTTATTATTTATACTGTAGATGGCTTTACTCTTTTGGTGGTTAATTTTATTTGTTGGTTTACTTGCTATGTCTATTTTGATGTTAAACACATCCCTTCTTTTGAATTGCTTCTTAGCAAATACTCAGCAGACCAAATAAACACGAAGTGAAACTAATACTACATAGCTACAAAACCTGACAACATTTCTCAATATCAGCAACCCCACAGCAGAACCATCCAAATACATTAATCTTACATCTTCTGATCCAGTGTAATGATGTACCTCATCCAGTGCAGTCTAATTCCTTATTTCACAATGGTTGGCCTTACCTTCTCAGAAGCTCTTTATTTTTTTCCCTCTCCTGTCAGGTGATTTGAAACAATTAGGCAAAAATCAGAGATGTTTTCTAACTTGGTTTTGGCTTTCATTATGCTTTGTCAGACTGGATACAAGTGTTTTTCTTGAAGCTCATTCTGTTTAAGTGTAGTCATTACTCAAGATATTTTTCCACTGGGAACTTGCATAGCCACTGTGGGACAAACCACACAAAATTAATGACAGATTTGTAGACCAAGATTTTTTAAGCTCAGGAGTGATCTTGAGTGCTTCACTAGCATTAATTGAGGAGCTTTATTTCCTAACATTACTCTGTTTTTCTGGTAACTCAGATAATTTTTGTGTATCATGATTAGTGAAAAATTAAGCCATGAAAAAGCACCAGAAACATTTGAACAATGTGGTTGTAAAATGAGTCTACATTACAGAATCTAAGTTTTACTTCAAAATCCATTGAAGCAAATCTAATCTCAGGACAAATAAACCTCTTAGTGAAATCATGCTTTTCAGAAAAGCACTGCCTCTACCCATGTTATGTACTTCATGGCTTTCATCCCCTGTGATAGTTTTCAACTGCCAGACAAGCTAACACAGATGAACAAAGGCTGATAGGTGCTTTTTGACAGCTTTGGATGAAGTGAGTGAAAAGCAGCATAATATGTATGAACAGCTTACATGGAGACTTTGAGTCTTGTCATAGCTGTTGCCACTTAGCTGATCTCAAGAGTTCTCACCCTAACTTCAAGCGTTGGATGCATTTTGTCAGACCTTATTCTAGAAGTAACACACAGGAGAGTTGAGGAGTTCTAGGAAGAAATGAAATTATGGCCAGAGGATGGTAAGAGCAGAGGAGCGATTTTCCTCTGTATTAAATTTGTTGTACATCCCTTAAATTTCTAATACAATTTGTTAGAGTGCTGGTCACTTCTGATACTGCTGGATTTTCTGAAGCTTTGTTTCATGTAAATGTAAAAGTTGTCCCGTTGCAGGTTGTAATAGTTTCAGTAATGGTTCACTTGAATACTGGCAGCATGGATATTTGCATTTGCTATTATCCTGTTCTAAAACTAACCTACCCAGGAGCATAATTTGTTGCTGTGATCTTCTGAACACTTGAACTTTTCAACCTCTTCAGTAAGAGAAGCAAAGCCTATTTTCTCTCCTCTTATTCCCTACCTTATCAAAATATACAAAGAAAAACAGTCAGCTATTGCTCTTACCCCAGGTGTACACTCTTAACCTTTCCAGTACTTTATCCTTTACTCTGGCCCATGTGGTTTTCTCTCAAGCTGCGTTGACAGAATTCAAGCTACCAAAAGTTGCTTTTGCAGTTTTTACTGCAGGATGTGGTTCAATACCAATGGAGAACAATTAAAGATGGTATAGTACTGTGCTTCTGTTTTCCTGATTTTACCTTTCCCTGGCAGTGGTCCTGGCCTTTGTGTGGCTAGGACCTGAGTTTATTCTGCTCAAGATTAGTCACTCTTCTGTTGGCTAATTTTCTCTTAAGTGCTTCTCCATTAGAGCAGGGAGAGTATGTAGCTTGGGCTGGAGAAATGCGTGGGGCAGCAGCAGCTGCAGTTCCAATGAGATTGAACTGCTATGGGGCCTCCCCATGAGAACACATGAAGATTATAGCACTGGGTATAAGCTATTCCCTGTCTGCTGCAGCATGGCATGCCTCAAACATTAGAAGTTTTATAGTGATGCCTTTTCACTGGAAAGGACTCTTGAGTTTGTAGTGAGCAGTTAAGACTTCCCAAATTCTGCTAAATGAAGAATAAAAAGAACAGTATGCAGGACACACAGATGGCCAAGTTGCAATTTGGAGCAAGCAGTTTAGCTTCTCTTACGTTGTGAGAAATTTTTCTCCAGCTTATTATTCAGAACTATTACTCAAATAGCTGTAGGTGTTGGTGGTGTGTGTTTTGCACACAGGCAATTGGCTGTATACATTTGACAGCTCAAATTCTGAGCTGATGTTTTTGATTGGACATTTAGGGCACATGATGAGTTTCCTTTCTTTGACATGATAACCTTCATTTCATTTAATTAAAGTTCCTGCAATAGATATTTGGTTCTTGAATCAAGTAATTATTTGTACTTGCAGAATTCCCTGTTTGCATCATTTTTGCTGATAGATACTAAGCAGTGCTCTAATTTATAAACAGTAGCCATGACCTGAGAGATTGAGACAAATCTGAGTGAAAATTTGTGGGTGGAAAAATGAAGCAGTTTATCTCCAGCCAACTGAATTTGAAAGATCATGCCTATCAGTGAGGATGGAGCAGGACATCATATTTGTGTTGTTCTACAATATCCTCTCTGATCATAAAAAAAGATTATTATATTTTATGTTTGGAGAAGGATATTTGTGCTTTTAAATCTCCATGTTTTCAAATGAAAGCAGTACTTTCCTTATGGAGTGTGCTTTAGAGCTGCAATGCATTTTTATGCAAGCAATCTGTCTTTCTGTCCTAAAATATTTCTTGTCCATGGAACACCTATAGGTTGAAATAATTTCATCTGAATCTTTCCTCTTAATACTGATTTAAAATTAAAATATCACTGTTGTGGCATATGGTTCAAAAGTTGCTGTTATGCAGCCTGTTACATACACACTGACTGCATCTTCACATCTGCCACTGCAGAACTGTCTGTGAAAATACCAAGCTCGGATACAAAAGGTGAGGAATGTCCTTGGTACCTCTTGACTTCAGCTGGACCTAACAGTACTCATGCTTTTGTAGAGCACTGCAGGGTGAGCAGTGCCACACAAATCACTGAGCATTCTGTGGCTAGCTGAAAGTCATTGCTGTTTCACTGACCTATAGGCTGTGAAGTCTAAACATTTTCAGTAAAGCATATGACAACAACGTACTGGCTTTAAAAAAAATCTTGATTTCTATAAATCTTTACATGCTGTAGGTTGGTGGGGTATGTAATTTTCTAAGTAGTGTCAAAATACATACCCAGTATTCTGGGTAACCACAAGCCTAAACTTCCAGCTGTCTTACAGAATGAAGTATTTTGCACTGTTTCATGTATATTTAGAAAACCCAATTAGACTAATGTTTCCATTTTATTCAGAAATGGGTACATGCTGACACTTGTGTCTAAGCAGGTGAGGATGGCCAGTCCTCACCTCACGGTGACCCTCCCCATAAAATCTGGTCATACAAGCAATTTCTGGAGTTTGGCTCCATTGCATGATGGGTTTCCTGAGAACGTGGCAAAGTGCTGCACATTGTTATTTTTTGCCATATGGGTACATGAGCAAATACTCATTTTCTTATGGTACTTGAGTGTGCTTGAAATCTTCCTGCATCTTGCTATTGAACACTCTGTGTTTGTGGTAGTACTTGCAGGGCTAATATGGCCTAAGGTGAAAACTCCTCTGGGGAAAGGCTTGCTGTTTGTTCCATCCAATAGAGCAACTTTGTTTTCCTTTGGGAAAGGTTGGTTTGTATCTTTTATTTGCTGTTGTCACAAGAGGGATGCTGGCTGCATTCATGTTCTACATGCTGGTATCTTTTGACACTATGGCCTGTGAGGGGAGTGGATCCAGCCCAAACCACAGAAAGGAAAAGTCTTTCTCATGAGGCAGCAGTGGAAGAAGAGCATACCACCAATTTCAACATCTCATGTGAATTCTGAACTGTAGTGAGAGGACCTGTTTATAATACATCTTGTGTTTAGACACTCCTTTTATTGTTACTCGCTCTAATGATTCTTCAGACTTTCTCTGCTGAGTCCTCTTTCTTCTGTAGATGCTTAAATCTCATCTACAGGTCCTGTGCTGTGATGGAAATTGTCTTTGTAGCCCTGATTCCAATATTATGGTAGTGCCACAACGGACTTCTGCTTTAACGGCTTGTAAAGTGAGATCAGTCCTGGGTCACTGCTTAGTGTTGTTTCTCAATGTGCTGTGTCACTTCAGTAAAGAATAAGATATTGCCAGCAGCCCTCCAGCATCTATTTGAAGGGAGGCACACCTAGCCCACCCTCTCCTTGTTCTGCCATCCATGTTATACAGGTAAGGTTTGGTAAAATCATCTGAGAAACATCAGAATTCACTTGTGCTAAAGGCTTTTTTGTTTTGTGACCTCAGTTAGTTGTATTTTACATAACAATACAGGTAGTGGGGGTCTTTGAGCTAGTCTTTTGCTATAATATACTGTGTCATTCTGTAAAGTGGAGCAATAGGTGGGGAGAGAGCCCTCAGGACCCAAAACTTTGTATTAGAGATTTTTTTTGAAATAATAGAAAATATCTTTAACATTTCCAGTAACAGGAGGTTTTGTATTTTTAAAAGACACCTTCCTTTACAATTACAATTAATCCCTAAAAGTGGAGCCTATCCTACCCCATGGATGTAGGTTTCATATCAAATTCCACATTTTAGAAGTAAGCTTTTAGAATTAGAGAAACTCTGCAAGGACTCAGACAATTTTTTTCTCTACATCCAACTTTGGCTTCTGTTTTGTCACCTGTATTTCCATTTACCTGTCCTGTTTCGTTTGTGTAATTGATTCATTTCAATGTCCCCCCATTTATCTCTGTGCAAATGAATGTTGGCTCAGACTCTGGATTATTTTTAAATATGTTAAACCTCACTAAGAACATGAAAATCAGGGTCTGATCCTTTTCACTTTGCTCGTTATTTATTTTTTTTCTAGAACTAAGTAGCACCAAGTAGTTACCAGGGTGTGTAGGAAGATAGAGTAGCATGTAACTTCAAAAGAGACTGCAATACAAAACCCTTGCCTGCTCTGTCAGTCATTTTATAAATTGCTTTATAGAGCCATGTAGAACCCTGAGTACTTTCAGCTTCTCAACAGTTTGCAAATCCAGAGTATGCAATGAGTAATTATTGTGGAATCTCAGCATTTCCGAGGTTGGTTTTTGATCCCCACGTTAGAGGGCGGCAGCTGGCTGCTAATGTGTGAATCGCACGGACTTGGCATTATCCCTTCTGCTGTCATCTTGCCACCTGGTGGCAAAATGGGGAAGACTGCAGCATGTCAAAAGCAGGGACCCTGCTTTTAGAGAGAGCCTCCCTCCTGCTTACACTGAGCACAGTGGACCAAGTCCTGCCTGCTTCCCGCAAGTCTAGGCTCTTTGTCTCCAAGTGAATCACTATCTAAAATACCACGAGAGTTTTCAGATGGGTCCAAAGGTGTAAAGCATTCAGCTTGAAAGAAAAATCCTAGCTCCTTAGCTTCAAATGGTTTTGTGCTCTGAGTTTCAGAAGGTGAAATTAACTTTGCTTTTGCTGAAGTAAACAGCAAAACTTACTCTAACTTAAGTTTTTGCACATACTGTATATCAGAAGTAACAGAAGACACTTAAAATGCAGCCTTCAATTCCCTCTTAGCTCTTCAGAATATACGAGTGAATCAGTGCCTTCAAAGTTAATGAAGGAAACCTACACTGTTGAGGCAGGAATTCTCTAAACCTAGGACAACTGTTCCAGGGACTCCTGTGCCATTTCTTAGACTTCACATTTGCAATATTTTGTTCTTTTGCTGTTTTCCTGATTTTCATTACATTATGTAGTTTTTCACTGCTATTTAACCAGGGAAACAAGGTATATTGTCAGTCATTAAGCCTTTTGGCATATTACTACTTGACTAATGCAAGCCTTACGCCTTGCCATAAGTTACTGAGGTAGTTATGCTATGTTTTAATGACTACCAGTAGTAATGATATGTTTATCTGACATGCTTTGAAAATAAAGCATGCTACAGCTTTCCCAGCTTTCATAAGTAAGGTTGTATTGTTTGAGATTTGTAATATAATGAAATATATGGTGTGATGCAAGTTCAACTTTTGGGTTTGTGTGTGGGTATAAATATAAAGCCTATGGGTATGATGCATACAAACATTCAAATATACCTTCTTCAGTGAAAGCTATTACTTCATCATATGCTCAGAAATGCTGCCTTCAGTTAATGCTGTTTTGCTGTTGGTTCTGTTATGATGCTTAATTTTTAATGAAATGAAAGTGTAGCTTTTCCTTTATTCTTGGACTATTTCACATCCAATTCCTCAAGGAACTGTGAAAGGGGAACATTACGTTTCCATTAGTGTTATTTTTCAGATCATGCACACTTCTCAGTCGTTGAGGGCTCAAAGTCCATATGACAGTTTGAAGAAGGTTGCCATTTAAATCGTAGACGTGAGATCTTTTCAATTTTTAATGTTTGATTTCTGAATAAGATGATGCTGGTATCGTTTAAGATGAGTTACTGAATGGAGCACAGTGAACTGCTCATGAAGAAGTAGGCTTCACAGAGGTAACCTTGGCAGGGGACTGATGGCATTCATGCCAGTTAATCTGAGCAGGTGAACTGGAATCCCCAGTTGTGCACTGCAGCCTGGACATTGGTTTTGGGTAGCTCTGTCAGGGATATCAGATACCTGGTTAACAATTATCAGGTTTTCTGTGTACTCAGAATGACTGCCAGCAGAACATCCATTCTTCCAAACCTATTGTCAGGCTGTTAATCCGTTAGGTTTCTTTAAGCAAGGCTACAGTGGCCTCTCAAAGTACTTAAACATCTTTAGCTAGCAAACAAACTTTGTAACTCCACAATTTTTTCTTGACGTCCCCAGGGCACAAAAGCAAAACAGAATTCTGTTTGTTCTTGCTGTTTATGGTTTGGAGGTGGTGAAGGTGAACATACATGCTACATTGCCAGTATTGTGCACTGTGGCTTCATTTGCCATATTTTTCCAGTATCCCTCTAAGGAAAACTCTGATGTACTACCTAATGTGTCCAAGTTGAAGTGACAGGGTGGTCTAGTTCAGTGGAGCCTTCCGAACTGAATACCTGCTAAGCAGAATAGTTTTGCTGTTTATTGGCTGAGGACTATTGACTTTTTTATGCCAATAGCAACTGCTAACTGTGCTTTCTATAGATGACAATATAGCAAACCTCCATCTCTGAATGGCTGAAAGTCTTGCAGATCAGTCCACTTGCATCCTAGAATACATTTCAAAAGTGAGCTGAGATGAAAGCTTGCTCAGTGGGCTCTATCCCAAAGAATAAAGGCAAGTTTAGATTGCAGAGAGATGGAGAATACTGTGGGAAGGTTAAAAAGCCATTGTAGAAAGCCAAGACTTGTATTTACTCAAACTGCTATGGTTTGATTCCCATTTTTCAAGAGAACTTGTGGGTTTGGTTTTTCCCAGGACAGGAAGCTGAAAATTATTATACATGTTTTATTTCAAATGTGGATGAATAAGAAAGTACATGGTAGTCTAAAAGGACTAATGAGTAGCATTAAGAAGGTAGAGTAGAAGGTCTTATTTCCCATTTGCTATATAAAAAGAAAAGCAGTTGGTGTTAAGCAGTGCCTTATAAATTTTAAGAGCAAAGTAGCCTATGGGATTCTGCTACAAGGTACTGAATAACTTGGTTCAGAAAAATTTGAGACTGTTTTGTGTCCATGAGGATGATTATTCCATTTGAATGGGAAGGGGCACAAAGAGATCCTTAGTTTTCCGGGTATGAATAGAATAAACTCTTAAATAGATCACAAACTTTCACTACAGTCACCTTTTCCTGAAGTACTTTGAATTTTAGCTACTATTAGACATAATTGCCTGTCTCAAAGTTGTTTGTAGTATTCTTATACATACAAGCATATAATTTTTGTCATTTTAACACGATTGATCTTTATTGTGACTCAAGCAATGAAAATAGTCTATGAAATTATACTTTTCTCACCCAACAACTCATTTATTCTTTGCAGTTATATAATCTGGTCTCACCTAATCCCATTCCTTCATAGTTTTGTGCATATGTTTGTATATACGCTTACAAATATTTGTTAAATATATTTGTGTGTAGAGTATATTTTTATATATGTATTTGCATATATACTTGTTATTTCTGGCTTGTTTTCATGTAGCAGTGTGTAAACTAAGAATGTGATAGCTATCTATATGGAGCAACTAGAGATGGAATAAATACCAAAGTAGGAAATACTGTCAAAGAGCAAAAAGACATAATATGATTACAAATAAGCTCTGTCAGGAAGTTAGTAGAATTGAGTGAGGCTTTACAGTGACATTGTTGGGTTAGTGGGAGTAAGAAAACAGTTTTAATTCAGAACGTGATATATTTGAGTGGCATAAGATTAAATCAGCCATAGATTGGGCCTGTAACCTAGGAGGTCCTCTCCCCAGTTCCATATGCCTAAATGAAGAGTTTCAAGTGCTACAATAAGATATGGATACAATATAAAATTCACATTACATGTAACACTCTTAAATGTGTTAATACAACACATTAAATGACCATTTCTCTTTAAATTTTAGTGTTCAGCATATTTGTTTTGATAGTATGAGAGAACTGCTAGAACCACTCTGTTAAATTGCTTTGCAAGTTGCCATAGTAATTAAAATAGAGTTCTGTGATGTTCCTTTCTTGAGTTTTTAATTTTCTTGTATGATTTTAAAAATAACAAGCCAATCTTTCATAATTTATTGTCATTTTTCTGGTTGCTTATAGAATAGACCCAAATCTTGTTGAATTCCTGTGTTCCTTAACTTGGCTAAAATATATCTATAAAACCCAGTTGTTTTAATTTACCCATAGTTTGGACTCTTTGCTTAAATTGCTTATGTACATTGTAGACAGCACAGGACAGGATCAATGATTTCAAAAGATCTCCAGCAACTTGGGAATCTGGTCTTGCATCTTAAACATTGTCCCTCTGCTTGTCTCCATTTGGTAACACCTACAATGTAATTCTACTGGAAAATAATAATTAATGGGTCTTTTTTTCCCCCCATCTGCTTTGCTCTTGATCCTTACAATTACTTGCTTTGCTTAGACTCTTCATATTTTGTAGCTTTTCTCAGAGATCAAAAATTAGCACACAGTAAGATAACTTCTCTCCTGGAGTGTTTTTAAATCAACCAAGATAGAGGAAGGGAAGGAGAAGTGATAATTGCCATGTGACAGAGGGAGCTGAAACACCAAGGACTGTATTCAGTATTTCTGCTGTAGTGGCCAAAGTGGAGAAAGGCTTTCTCAGACAGTTCAAGCTACCTTCGTGCTGGGCCATTGCACTCTTGTTCGTGGAGACACAAAGTCCTGTGTGAGTGATGAGAGAGCCATTGTGGTATGAATGGGACACGAGTTATGCCACCCGAGCAGGGCCCAAAGAGACTCAAGGGGGAGCTAGTGGTAATATAGTGACCTTTCCTTCTATGGAAAAATCCACAAGAACTTCAGGAAGCTCCAGAAAGTTATTCTGATTGGGAGAAAAACATAGAAATTCCAAAGACTGCCACAGAAAGGGACTTCTAGAAAACGAATGTTCTTGAAGACCATGAAAATATAATTTGTTTCTCTGTTGTTACTGAAGTGGAGCAGACAGCTGTCCTCACCTCCTGGGAGATGTCCTGTTAAATCTCATACATAAGCAGGTCCTTCTAGTAAAATGATGAGTCTGAAGATCCCATTCTTGTCAGGTGGACTGGCAGGAGAGTGTCCAGTGTTACAGCAGAACTTTGTTGAACATGCAGTAAAGTTTCATGGAAATTGTTTTTATGAATCAGTATTTTTCAATGAGAAAATTTCCAGGTATAATTAATTCCCAGTCTTAAGTAGAACACTTCCTGAAAGCCATTCAAGTAGTCTGTGTCCAGAACTGAAGAATTGAGAATTGAAACAAAACTTTCTTTGGGTCCTTACCTTATTGGCAAGACTAATTCCAATTGCTTCAGAAAAGTAAATAGCTTATTTCTTCTCTATTAGTAAAATGACTAGTGATGACTTCTCCTAGAAAATGTGTTTAATAGAAAACTTTTTCAACTTTGTGTGGTAAAACCCCCAATATTAGGCTTTCCTAGTAATTTCCTTGGTGTTAAGATGCATTTAGCAGTCACCTATGATGGGTCCACAAACCCTGAATGGGTTTTCAATTTCTTATTCCACAGATTTTCTGTTGAAAGTTTAGAGATCTGTTCTCTACATAAAATCTTGTTTTCTAATAAGCTTGTCTGTCAGCCATAGCCCAATGTCTTCTGTAAAATAAAGTATCCTTCACGTTTGAGCTTTGCTTCAGAAATGATTCATCCCATTGAAGAGTGAGCCTGTCTGAAGTAGCTTCCTTGTCATATCTGTTCTACATCTATATTTGGAATGGGTCAGGTGGCACTTACTGGTTGATATCACCCTATATTTTCTGGCATGTCTATGGACTACTTTTTGGCTGTGGAAAAATGCAGCACTTTGTGCTGCATTCCTGAGCCAATCATGAATTATTTTCTTTTCTGTTATGAATCTTGGGAGCTTGAGCCGTGTCGTTCTGGCACAATTAGTTCCAGGCATGGGCCTTTACTGATCAGTTGTATCAATTGGTCAATAATCCAGAGCCTGTCTTAAATCAGGGAAAGCTGTGGTCCTAACTACTGTTTCTCTTGCCTGGATAATGCCCTTAGGAGGAAGGGCAACTTGTACAAATCTGAAATACTAAGCAAGATGCTGTCACGTACCCTTCCTCTGCCCGAGAGAACAGGTAGGGAAAGGCAGATGGATTATTTCTTCTGGAGGGTCCTCTTGCAAAGCCTGCAGCTCAAACAGGGTTTCTTGGAGACTGAGCTATAAAAGCACAAGTCTGTGAGATCCAGATTACCTTTATAAGGTTAAAGGTTGGCATTCAAGGTCAGTAGCTTTTAACATTATCCTGTTTCTAAACTTGTATATTGTTGCTTTTCTGGAGTTAATGTGCTTTTGCCTGGATGTTACCTGCAGTGCGTGCTTCCAGTGTCTTTCTAGAGGCTTACATACAGTACAGATGTTGAGTGTTGTGAATATCAAAGTGATATAAAAAGAAATAATCAAGGAATAATTTCAAGAGAACCATATGTACATTTCCCTAGCAGCTCAGATGTATAGACTTGGTCCTAATTTTATTGATGGCATTTAGGAGAGAAATGGGCTCCAGATGGAAAACATGCAACTAGACATCTCAAGTCATGTCTTAAAATATTTGCCTTACGGGCACCCACTTTTCTTCTCCTTTTCTAGCATTAACGGTTATGGCGCAATTGTGGAAGAATAAAACCTGCTCTTTTCTATCAAAATGAGGATATTTCCCCATGGCAAGGCCAGATTCCTTTCTGAAATCCAGGAAGTAGCAGTCACCAGCTTCAAAACAGTACTTACAGCATGTGGCCCTTCCTTGTGACATGCATCTTTGAAACACTTATTTCTGATCTCCTTCAGAGACAGGCTCAACAGCTACACCCAGCTCTATCTAGACATAGCTGGTGTTACAGTCCCTGCTGTGGAGAGCCTTCAGCCAAGATGTGGAACAGAGAAACTGTTCTCTAAATGTCAAATACTCTGCTGGAAGAAAGCAGAGTATCTAGTTACAGATGTCTTAGTTCTAGCCCTTCCCAGAATAACATTGTCTTTTGATCAAGTATCTCCACTGAACAGATAAAAAGTTCCTTGCATAAACTTTGTTTGCTGGGAGGGCCTTAGCTGAAGGGCCCAGGGTAACATTTTTCATCTGAGCACTGTCTGTTGAAGATGTAGAACATGCTGTATGTGGACATGTTTATACATATCTAGACTGACATGTGTGTCTATATGTGCCCATGCATACACACAGACACACATAAACCATGTGTGTACTTAATTTTCCCAGTGTGTTTTCCCAGGCTCTTTCTGGGAAGAAGTGGCAACTGGGTAGGATTCTGAGCCTGATGGCTTGGAGGAGCCATCTGTTGGCTCTGATCCAGTTTATAAACACTTTTGTGTTGTTGCTGTGCCAAATGTAAAACATGTGTTAATGACAATCAGGGCATTTACAGAAAGTACATTCTTATGCATGAACTCTCCTTACTGTTTAATTTTGAAGGAAAAGGCTGTCTGTGTATGGTCATCCAGTATCCTTTTGTTAATCCAAAGGAGAAACCATCTACTCTTCCATTTATACAAACTGTCAAAGTGCAGCTGATACTAGAGTACAAAGCTGATAGGGCCAAGGCATTTTATGCTTGATGGAGATCTCATCTTTTGATCTCAAACAGTTCAGTGTCACGCCAAATGCTTCAATTGTTCACTCGGTCATTTTTGTGCATAGATGCAAGCTCCAAGAAAAGGCTCAAATGTAATAATCTTACCTTTTGAGGTGCTAACTTTTGAATTACTAATAAGCATCAGGAACTACTTACAAACTTACATTATTTTATTTGTATACTAATTATATATTTTATAAAGGGAGTTGGATGTAATACCTTACGGCCTCCCCCTCCTCAGCACCGTACAGAGAACATCAATGTTCACGGCCTTGGAAGTGGCAATGAACACTTAGTTTCTTCCATAAAACTCTTCCCTTGACAAGGCAGAGACAAAAAAAATCTGGAAAATGCAAAACAAAACAACAGGTATCCAACCAAACACCAAAACCATATCGATATCGTTCTTTCAGAGGTAAGAGCAAGCCCTGCTTTCCAGAACAAAGGAGGAGTTGGTGAACAATGGGAAATAGCTTCCTTCTATATAGCTACACAGACTCTCACCACCTCAAGAAGCTTTTCTCCTTCAGGATCCTGAAGCTAGTGTGTTTTGACACTACTCTTGACTTCAGGCCTTGTTCTTTTCCTCCTTTTGTGCTCTCCTTGTCCCATCCCTTCATTTGCAATTCCACCTACACCCTTCAAATGTCCGACCAACTTTTCAATTATTCTTGCTCAGTGTGGTGCCCTACACTAGAGTGTGTGAACAATCTTAATTTTCAAAGACATGTTATTTTATAGCACTTACACTATTGTGCATCACTCACAAGGGCAGTGTTTCTGCAGGACTTTCTCAGTAGTGGCACAACCCTGGAATGGGAGATTTGATCTTTTTGAGGGAAATGTCTTGACTCATGTTGGTCTGCGATGCACTTCTATATGATGCCAAAGATTTACTCTAGGAGGAAGCCTGCATGAGTCTTGTGATTTTAGGCCTTGATCCAAAGCCACTTAGGTTGAAGAAGTAACACTCCTGTTGTTTGCTGTAGACTTTGGCTCAGACACTTAAGTGTCTTGGAAGGGTTAGGGATCTGATGGAAATTGTTAATTTGGGACATCTGGTTCTAATGGTTTCTCAAAATCTCCTTGGTCCTCCCTTTGTGCTACTGTAACTGATTTAAGTTGTGCTTTTCAATACATATTTTATACTTGGAGCATAATTTTTCCAGCTGAAAGCTTATCATTAAGCCAGTGTTGCATTCTTCCATGCACAATAGACAGAAATATTAAGCATTTTTAAGGCTCTTTCTGTGTTACTGCACAGTTCATTAATGATAAACCAGAAATAGCAGTTGTGAGCTAAACATCTTCAGAGATTTTCATCTGGGATTAGAATAATTGAGTAGAATGGAATTACTGAGAAACAGAAAACTCTCTTCTTTAAAATCTGTATCAACAATATGTTATTAATTACAAGAAAAAGAAACCAAAATGACCCTGACTGTTTACTGAAAGAGGAGCTTTGTCTTTGGGATTTCTTTTATTCTTTTTTCTTTGAAGGGTGGGGGGACCCAACCCTCAACACTGTCCTGTTGCATATAGCTGAAGAGAGGATTGAGTGGTGTGAACATTATGTGCTTAAATCTTCCATGGGACTACTCACATGTAGAAAACTGAATAGATAACTTCTGATTGCAGACTAGAGGCTATTCTTTTGGACATCTGATAGGTTAGTTAATAATTGTTTTGTCTGTGGTAGATTGGACAAGCCCAAAGCCAGTTTCACTGACTCTACAAGTGTCATTTCAAATTCAGTTTTTGCAAACTTCAGTGTGAGTACTCTTAATGTTTAGTTTAGTGTGGTGTCCATTTCTGTAACTTGATGTGTTCACTAAAGGTTGCTGCAGTTAGCTGTGTTCCCAGCCCTTGCCATCAAAGCTGCTGAAGAGACCATCTCCAAATATATCACCATAAAACAGGCTTGCTTGGAAAGATCTGTATTTGAAACAATTAACCTGGCTGACTTTGATTGTAACAGGAGCACTTTCATAGCAGCTCTGCTGGTATAGTAGAGAGGGTAATGGGAGAGTAAGACCTAGTAGAGAGGATCAAAGCATTGTAAAGGGCTCCCCTGGCATGGCTCTTTGAAGCACTGGCACCTGTATACACCATAAATAAAACAATAGAAGGCCAACTGATTTCCAAATGGCTTTGGAAAATGTCTTCAGTTGCACACCATTCTCTAATTGATCAAAAGGACTTTGACAAGAGACTCGGATCAAGTTTTAAACATATCTGAAAGAAAAATGGTGAGGACATCAAAGGAGCAGACTTGACTCTGACAACACTTTGGCACTGAATGCAGCTGAATGGAGGCAGTAGCCTTGCTGTACTGGATACTGTGGGGATTTAACAGTGGAGTCGAGCAGTTTTTCTGCTTCATGGTGACTTTAGTTCGCTTCTTCATAGCAATTTTCACTCATACAGGAAGTGAAAATTTGATACCTCTGTTACTCCTTGTTGATAGTTTGTGCTTTCCATGCCACTCCTGAATGCTGTGCTGCTTTCCAGGGTGTTTTCCTGTGGCTGCTCCCAGAGTTGAGCAAGCTGTAGAATCAGTGGCAATACAGTACAGACAGCACTGCCTTCAGCAGCACCGTGTGCTTCTGAAGTGCCTGCTTATTAGACTGGAACTGTCATCTCCCTCAAATAGCTATTCAACTGTGATTAACAGCCACTACTTGTTCTTCAACTGTATCCTTTTGGACTTGTGACAGGCACTCTGTTTATACTGGAGGAGCAAATCTATAGCAAAGCTGTCATGGCTGATGTAATTTTCTCACAGGGAAGCTTGTGCTGTTTTCAGTGAAAGGAATCAGGTGTTTAATAATGTGGAATCTAGGGATGGATCATTTTTAAGGCAAGTGACCTTGGGTTGCTAAAACACCCCAGGCTGCACAGTCTGCTTATGTTGTGGAAATACTCGAGGATTTGGTGGTGGTGGTGTACTCTGTGATTAGTTTACATGCTTGGAAGTCTTATTAGTGTGCTTAATCTCCTGAGCAGAGTCAGGAGAGAATGAAGTTTATACAAATTGTGATGTATCACAGCTGGTGTTGGGAAGGTGCTGAAGTAGTATTAATGGGCTGGTCTGACAGTAGCTTCAGAAAGTGATGTCGTCTTCTACTACTGGAGCCTAAAGAAGTCTCAATTTCTGTCATTCTGTATCAGCAAATATAATCTTCTAGTGACCTGTTTCATTTTTGGAAGGTTTTAGTTAAGATTTTTCAAAGCCTGTGTCAGCAAAATGGATTGTATACTGACAGTCCCAAAGGGCTAGTAACTGAGGGTACCCAAAGGTGACCTTAAAGGTCAAAAGACCTTTAAGCAAAAGATATTTCTTGCTTCAGGGTATTCAAAAAAAGGACACACCTGATCATTCTCCATTGTGGTGTTTTGTGCCAGTTTTGCAAATCTAAAAGGGCTTCCAGTGTAGATAATTACTGTTTTCTATGAGTTCTGAGGAGTGGTGGACATTGTGGGGTGTAATGGACATGTTGGCATTGTCTGTGAAATAGCACTCAGCTCCTGGCCTCTCCTAGTGACTCTACCTTGCTGGTGATTTTTTTTTCATTTGAAAACTTCAGCTTGTGACCTGCCTCTTTTCCATTCTTTCCCACTGCAAGCAGGGAAACTTCAGCAGGCCAGGTTCTTGCACAATCTATGCTCTTGGATGCAAGTGCTGTAATTGTAAATGGGTTTATGAAGTTTTAAATAATAAACTGTGAAAAAGGCTGGAGTTGCCAGTTGCCCTTCCATATGTGTGGGTTATGTAAGGGTTAACAGTGATCAAGAGCTGTGGAACTTTTTCTTATGGGCAAGTAAGGCATTCAGCATCTAACCATTGCTTGGATGAAAGTGGCTTCAGAACTGTCAGAAACAAGTGTCTACATAAATGTCCTTATAAGTCACTTTGATATGGGTTTATTCACTTTTGATGTATTATAAATAATTCAAATTTAACATCCATCTGGACAGTAGGTTTTTGCCAACTGCTACCAGACCAGCTGCAAAATTCACTGGCTACAAGCTATACAGCTGCCATGTCCAGTCGGTGCCAAGAGGGGCCATACTGCTAATGCTCCTGCTTCAAGTGCCTGGGCTGGTTTGCTACACTGGAAAACAGATTCAAAAGTAGTGGACAGCTGGCAGGGAAAGCAAGGGCTTATGTGTGGGCATGCACCTTGGGTTTAAGAAGTGAGCTGAAACCTAATCACCTCTGCTTGCAGTGCCCTCATGATCCTTGTTGTGTTGTATCCTATTGTACTACATGTGGCTGACACAGTATCTGCTCTTTGTGACATGCTGTAGCACTAAGAGCTGGACAAATGCATAGAATGCCTACACACCTATGTGTGTTTAGTCTTCCCTGGCTTGTAGGCTGCTCATCTGAATGAAAGAGAACGCATCCTTCTTTAGGGAGAACTCCTTGTCACAATTTCAGATTGGTTTGGCCCCTTTGGTTTTGGATCCACTTGACAACCCTTAAATATTTGGGATACCCCCCATTTCCTTGAGCAGCATTTTGCTTCATTTGTCACTCAATTTTGTTGATGCTCTTCCAACTGCTTGGTGTTTTGGAATGCATGTCCCAGTGGACCTGAAGATGCTGATGAGGAGCCTAGGGCTAATGCTCAGTAAATTGAAACGGAGAGCTCATAGCAAAGGCAATTGAAACTCTGGTGACAGGGGAAGATACAAGGTCTAAATTGGATCCAGGATTATTGCAAGTGGTTGGCTTTGGTTGGGTTTTGGTTTTTTTTCATTAAGAGAATGTTCTTTACCTTCAGGGAGAGAGCTGTGCTTTTTGACCACTGATATTTATTAAATTTGCTAATATATTTAGATCTTTTCAGACTCAAAGCCTGTGGTTTGGACACCCACTGTATATATTAGCTATATAAAGCAATGCTCAGTTACAAAAAGAGCATAGCTTTCTAATAAGGAGTTCATCTGGACAAACGTAGTTATCTTAAGTTGAAGGCATCTGATATTCAGCCATGTTCTTCAGATGCTTTAGGGTTTCTGGGCAGATTTTCAATGAGCAAAAATCACTGTCAGCTTTTTGACTGCGTTGGATCTATGCAGGTTAACATGAGCTGAGAAGCCAGGCATTACTTTGTTGTCTTGGCCTGAATGTGTGTCTGGGTGACTTTGTGCTGCTGTGTTCATGTTGTTCAGCAACCCTAGCGCTGCACTTGAGAATGTTTGAGAGCAGGAGGAGTGAGCATCTTCATTATTTATTCTGTCTTCTTCCACACCCCAGTGCATGGGCTGCTGACTGAAATGCAGAACTAGCCTCTTGAGCAATGAGCTTGTGAAAAAAGTCCTGATTCTGAGAGCTTGGCATGTTGTTAGTGAGTGATTCAGAATTTTTCTCAATGTCAGTCACATTACTCTTCATAAAAGGTTTTTTTTTATGAAAAGGACCAAGCCAGGCTAGCATGCAGCTTTGGACATTGCAGATTTTGTGTTCTATTCTCAGTCACAGTAGTCTTGCTTTTCATACACTGGATAATGGGGGATGCCCTGAATTCTACACTTGGGGAAATACAGACAGTCACTTCATGTTCATGGCTTGCCTTCTTTCCACATTTTCACTTTGCTTTGGGAGGCTGTTAGTATTTCATCGTGTAAACTTTTTGCTGTTCCACAGTACTTTAATCCAATGGTTTTCAGTTTAATACAGGAAATTTGCCATAGAATGAAGCTGATTTTTATTAACTTTAATGGAACTCTTATAGCAGGAGTTGAATCCTGAAAGTTTTATTTGAATTAGATAAATACTCATTTCACTCTGATAGCAGATTTTACCCAGAGAGCTCAAGTGTTGTGTGTTGTCAGTTGAGAAGTGGATGTATAGCATAAGTGTGACTTGATCAATGCACAGAGCAAGGAGAAACTATGGGAACAGGTCTGCTGTGTCAGTGAGACTGCCCTTGGGTTTGAAATTCAGGATGTGCTTGCCTCTGTACTGAATGAGAGCCCCAGTTTTGCTGTGCAGCTCTGGCTGTAGGATAGGCTTTTCATTTGGGTACATTCAGGGAGGAGAGGCTGTAAGGTGTAGCCTGCAGTACAAGAAACCCCACCAATCGAAATGGAAACCAACAGATGTAAATGGAATTGATCTCTAGAGTCTTAAAATGACGTGTCTTGGAGTTGTCACAGGATCATCTAGATTTAAAAGGATCTCTGATAGTCTCCTGGCTGAAACCTTGCTGAAAGCAGGGCCAACTTCAAAGATAAATGCAACTTCAAAGTTGTATTGATTGCTCAGGGTCACAGTAATGCTTCTGAGTAACTGTCAGGCTGGAGATGCCACAATTTGTCCTGGAAGCACAGAGACACTGATTGGATTCTTGCCTGTTATAGGTGTCTGAAATGAAACTTTTGTTTCTTTTGATTGTAAATATATTGAACAAAATATATTGGGAAATGTGACCCTGTTAGGTCTCTGGTCCTAGTCACCCCTGTGCTTCCCCAGGGAATTCTGTCCCAGATTACAGTAATAAATACTTGCAGGTAGTAAGCAAGAATGGACTGATGGTGAAAGTGATGGCTGTATTGCATCAGAGGTTGGAAAGTTCTTTGTCATGTACAGAATTTTCTTCACAAGGAGAACCACTACTTCCATCAATTGATATTATCTCTGTACTATAAATTCATGTTAAAATAGAACAAATAAATCCTAATGCTGTCCCAAAATTGACCCCTCCTGATGAAGAGAAGGCTAAAAAAGCGAGAGTTTAGCCCCTTAGGCATTTATGCAATCCCAGTCAGCACAGGGATGAAACTTGTCTTTTCCCAGCCCCTAAATTAGCATTTCTGGGGTTACTGTTCTGTGCTCAGGATGTCCTGTTCTGAAGAGACATGTGGAAGGCTTAGGCATAGAAGAGCTCTGAAGCAGTCGGAGCTGGAAGCCAGTGCAAAGGCTTATCAAATGTTGAAACATCTGCATGTCTGACACTCCCTTGCTCATCCTGCCTGTGTAAAGATGATCTGTTCCCTGAGTTGTCACATTCACCCAAAAAAATGCTGTGATGGCAGATTCCATATTGAGTCTGAAAGAAAGATCTATTAAAGATTACCTTGTTTTTAGAGATGTCAGCCTCTGCTTGTGTTCATCTGTGTTCCCAGTGGAGATTTTTCTAAGTATCTCTGGAGCTGGGCTGCCATTCCTTTGGGAACAGGGCCTAGAAAAACTGTGACACATTTTTAGTGCCATTCAACTTTTTTCTAAAAGAAAGTATGATGAGTAGTGGTTTCAAGATGCTGCTTTATAAATGTTCCTGGAGACAAGAGAATTCTACCAGTTAATGAATCGATGCAAGCTGCTAAAATTCTTAATGATGTCCCAAGCATTTAAATGGTTTCAGTGAAAACAAATCATTTATTAACTCACTGTGAGCATGGGTGCCATGCTTCTTTATTTGAGTAAAGGAAGATGGAAAAGTTTTCTTTATACAAAGGAAATGAATACAGCTTCAGATGAGTATGCACCTCCTGCAATACTTAATTTACCCACCATTGTAACATAAGTGGCAGAGAAGGGAATGTTACTTTCTAATTAAGACATCTTAGCATTTTGGTTCTTCTATTATAATTATCTTGAGTCAAGTGCAAATGCCATATAGAAATGCAGCAGAATTCCTTCAAAACTGAACTCAACCTTATCCCAAGTCCTGGGTGCTAATGCTGGCTGCTTTTAAAGATTCAGAACTTCAGCTCCCCCTGGTTTTATGGCTTTCAAGTTCAGCTGTCCAATGTAGATGAAGAATGAAATGTGCTTTGGGCTGGTCATTCAAATAGTGTTACTGAAGTCCAGTGTCAAAACTGCTAAACCCCAGGCTCTGTGCACACTGAGTTTATAAAACCTCCACATGTTTACGATGGACTCAGCCAGTCCTCAGAACTGAACTTTCCAGATACGTTCAGCTTGGCCTCATTTCGATCAAAATCCGTTTTGTGAGAGCAAGTGCTAACATCAGCTTGTTCCTAGGTAAAGCTACTGAACTGGAGACACCCATCATGATGATAGGGTGGGTGTTGAAGTCCACTAATGGATTCTGGTGGCTAATATGTGCCATTATGGCCTCTAATGTGTGCCCTGGAGGACTTTATTGCAGCTGTAAAATAGAACTTTTAAAATATGAAGCATATTTCTAAGAATTTACAATTAGAGATGGCTTTTGAAGAAAATACTGCAGTATAAAGTAGCTAATTGAGCAATATAAACCATAAACACCTCAGGGAAACTCTTAAAGGACACTTTTAAAGCTGAATTTAGAAATCTGCTGAGGTTTTTTAACATACTGCTGCCTCTAGCAACACTTCTTTCAAAAGCTGACAGGCAATGGGGAGACTGGAGATAGAAGTTCATCAAAGGAAGTGGTAAATTCCCATTGAGTTCCACTGCTGGTCCACTTCCATAAAACAGGGAGGTAGAGGGAAGAACTGACAGACACAAGTGGAGTGGGGAGTAGCTTTTGGTGCTTCAGGAAGCTTGGGGAGGCGAAAGTATGTGTTTTCTACTCCTTATTTTCACATATAGGTATCTATGGTGCTAGGAGCAAAGATGGTCATGATAATAATATATAATTTTGAGGAAATCTCTGTAGCCACTCCTGAAAATGGCAGGGCCAAGGCTTCACCTCTATTTCATGCAGTGTTTGTGACCTTTGTCAACTTGCTTCATCTCTGCCTGCATCACCTGCAAAAGGGACCAATATTTACGTAGTTCACAGAACCCAGTTGTGGTTGGAACATTCTCTGCCATCAGTAGGTTGATGTTAGATTGTTTCCACGGGGGAGTTTTTGTCACACCTCAAATGGGCCATTAATAAAATCAGTGAATTCTAAAGCTGGTTACCTGTTCTCTTCCTCAGTCACTCTGTTCATCAGAGTATACTGCAAAAATGAAACATGTTCATGTTTTTAAAGTATTTCAAAATTGACTTCACCTTCTAAAAATGTCTGCTAATATTTTGCACTGTTTTCATTTTGGTTTTTTATTACTTTAAAGTTTATTACTTTTATATATTGCTACTTAATTGCATTAGGATTTTAAAGTAACAGCAAATGAACATCTATTGGACCAAACTTTCTCAGTTTTCATGTAATAAATGTAAAAGAAAGCTTCTAAATGAATTATGATATTGTTATTGATACTTCAACCATGTCAGGCAAAACATACTTTGACAATGCTGACCAACATTGTTGTTTAATGGAAAATCCTGTTCGTTGCTGTGTGCCAAAGTGGCTCCTTGACCACTTTTCAGGTGGTCTGTGTCATTCCTCACGGGGACTTTTAGGATCTTGGCTTTCCCTGGTGAAGCAATTATTCTGATTATGAATGTGATTACCCCTGAGGCTGAGATCTGTAAATCAAACAGTTTGTTTGAATTCTTCCAGTCTTTGCTTAGTACAGGAATGCAGGGAAGGCCTCTATGGAAATAATTATTCACACTCTTAACAGCTGCTATGGGGATATTCAGAACATAAATAGAAGTTATCGAAGCCTCTGTGATATGCTGGCTCTGGTGCAGTGGTTAAATAATTCACCATCAGTTTAAAGAGCTGCTTGGACTGACTTGAGCAGCTACAGGGAATTGCTGAGATATTGCCAGTGTAATTTTACTCGTATAGTAGGATTAATTATAAATCCCAATCAAGCTCCCTTCGGAGACCTTGCAAGTTCCCATTGAGCCCAAAATGAGGCTAGAGATTTGGGCTGAGATTTCCAATGTTACTTAAAGTATTTGGGAACTCAGATCCCACTGAGATGAATAGAAACTGGGCATCAAAAACTGCAGGTGGCTTGCAAATCACAGTCTTCAATTTTAACAGTGATCTTTACTGAGACTTATAATAGGAGGTTTAAGGGAAGTCAACAGGGGCTCTGACCCAAGTCTGTCATCTTTGTAAAGACAGGTTAGGCCAGAACATGTGTGAAATGACAGGCATATCCACATACTCCACCTGATGGGACAGCCTACTTGACTTCCAGTGATGTACTGTCTGTATTACAAAATTACTGATTGTGTAAGGAGCTTTAACATACCAACAATCAGTGCCTTAGGCCAGGTATCAGGTGGCTCTTACAGCAGTCTGTGTGGTCCCACATTTAACTCCATGGATACAGAAGTGGAGAAACCACTGTCACCTTCATTTATTTTTCATATCCGATGGCTGAACAAACATCTTTCAGATCTCTGGCCTGTTTTTTCCTAAGCAGGTCCTCCCGCATTATTTCAACAACTAAGAAAGATTTCTGGCCAGACAGTTAATTATTTGCATATAGATGATCCTGTTAGCATCAAGGCAGCTGTGATAATTCTAATTTTTTTATCAATTTAATAAACTCCCCACAAACAACTGAGCAGTGTTTGACTTTAGTTCTTGTTAGCATTGGAATGGACTTCAAGTGTTAAATCAATTAGCACTGCATATATCGTGATGCATTTGTAACCTGAAGGGAGCAGATAATGCCTCATCTTGAAATAATATTTAATTAGGAAAATAGAAAACAAAATTAGAAGTAATGTTTCCTTTCTAAAATAGTGCAGAACAGCAGAAAGTGCTGGCCCAGCTGACTACATGGCTGAAGATGTGGGGCAAACAGGACATGAAAGCATTTAACATGATGGTAGTTTAGTGCTAGTAAAATAAGAGCTTCTTTTAACAAGGTTATCTTCCCTTTTTATCTTTACCTATAGACTTGCATGAGAATCTCATTTTTCCTTCAGAGTCTAGTACTCCTAGTGCACTAAATTAACCTTGAAAATGTGCATAGAAGGTGCAGAACAGGAGGACCAATAAAAGGAAATGCAGATTTATTATTTTCATGAATCTCTTGATGGGGGTGGCCGGCTCATGGTCTTTCAATTGCTGGTGTAGGCAGTGCAGTACTCTGGTGCTTTGTCTGTCTTGAGCTGTGCATGCACTGATAATTCACACCAGACCCTGGAAGAAAGATTAGCTTATTCATAGGTAGAAAATGAAATGATTTGCTCAAGTGTTGGTGCCCAAAGGAGCAGAACTTGGTCCTCTGCTCAGAATTTCAGCTCTCCCAAGGTGCTTGTTTCTTAGCATCAGGTCAACCTTTTCTTCCCCTCTCATCTCATATTTAGGTTTCAGGTAGGCTTGCTTTCTTCTCCCCAGGCTCACTTTTGCCCCCTCTTTGTGACATAAGGAGGTCCTTCTAAATATCTCTTAGCCTAGAAAGAATCCCAATATTGTTTCAAAACAGAGTGGTATTTACATCTCTGAGTGTGTTTGAAAGAATAAAAACTTCATCTTTTATGCCCTTATAACCTTGTTGCCAGAAGTGCAGAGCTTTCTGGTGTCTTCAGGCTTTGGTGTGAATTGTCATCACAGCGACTCAAAAAACCAGGCTCATTTCTTTTAGTACTTAAACAGGTGCCTAGTTACCAAATTTCAGTCTTGAAAAAGGTTTGCTTTAGTTGTCTAGGTTGGGAGAATCCTAAAAATTAACATCTTGAGGAAAGTTTCATCTTCCATGGAACATTAGAGTCAAGCCACTGTAGTGATTGTTTTTAACTGGCAGGATAAGTACTGGGTTAATTCAAGTTCTTTTCTTTAATTGTCTGATTCTTCAGCTGACTCCTTGCATTCAGTCCAATTCTGCATGGCAGTGCCAGAGGGTGCCAGGGAATTCAGCACCAGATGTGCCTCTGAACTGCTCTGCTTGATCTGCTGTTACATTCCTTTACAGAGTAAACCACACTGGGAGCATTTGCTGGCCCCAACTCTTCAACTCCACTTCAGCTGCACACACAGAAGTGCCCTTTGGGGGACTGTGGTAAGGTTAGCACCTCTGTATTGATCTAAACCCTCCTTGTTACAAATAACTTCAAATGTCAGTGCTGCAGCAGATAGACACTTCAAAGATCATCTGAGCTGTGTATTAAAAGGCATTAGTATCTTGTTAGGACAAAAGCATATTTCCAGATGGTCACAATTAGTAGTTTATCTAAACAACATGTTTCATAGCTTTGCATTGTCACTTTACTGTGATTACCAGGAAAGAACTTTGAAATAACTGGTGTTGCCACAGATACAGGTTCTGACTGGTCTGGGCAGGCATTTGGTCACGGGAACTGCACGTAGCTGTGCTTTCACTGCCCTAAAATACCATCTTCTGATGCTGGCAGTCTAGAGGTCTGCTCCTTCATATGCTTGCTGTGGAGAAACTGCTTGCTCCAAAGAGATTAGTAAGCATTGGGATTGTGTGGGATTGGAGAGGCTGAGCCTACCAAAAAGAAAACCTTTGTGTGCTTTATGAAGAGCTCCCATGTTAATACGGCCCAGGGCATGAAAAACTTGGTGGTTTTGGCATATTATCAGTTTGTTTGAAAGTGAAACTCAAAGGAAATCTTGGAGGGTGTGAATGCAGATGTGAACCAAAACCACCAAAACCAGAAGAAAGTTTGAACGACCTCATGAGAATTTAAACTAATTTTTTTTGTTCTTGTTTAAATGTGAAATGTATCAAGAAATAAAACTTTTATTGTAGTGAAGAATGTTACAGAGGTTAAAAATTGCATCTAAAAATGTAATGATCTGCTGTGAGTGGTCAGCAGGACTACTGTGGAGAGAGTCAAACTTGGGGACAGGGTTGAAGCCTCTGACATTTGGAGTGAGGCAGACTCAAAATCTGATTGGGATTAACACTAGACTTGTGCAGTTTGATTTCTTGCACTGAGTGAATGAGGAACTCAAGTTCTGAATGTTTCAGAGGTTGACATTCCAGCCAGAAACTGTATTGGTTCGTCCACTGTAGGTCCCTCAGTTAACAAGAGTCTGTTTCCATTGAATAGTCTCCATTTCTTTCCTTTTTAATTTTTTTAAGGGAATGCTGTACTCCCGTCTTCCTTCTCTTCTTCACTCATCTCTCAAATTCATTAGGAATTTGCATTTATCAAATATTCAAACATATTTAGGCCCAGATTGCAAACTCCAGTGGCGATGGACAGAAACTGGCTGTGAGAAGAATCGCTGAGCTCACTCGTGGAGGTTCATCCACAGTATAAGACTCAGTAACCTGCCCATAGTGATTTATTTGTTAAAAATATTATTAATCAATGACCAGTTTATTTTTTTTCTGAGACAAGTTTAATAATGACTTTGCAGCACCAGAAAAGAGCTCCAGCAAAGATTGTATTTACTGTACGAAGTGCTGGTCGCAGTCAGAAAGAAACAGGATTGTCCCTGGCCCAAAAGGCTTATAGTCAGGGTAGGAACTGCAGTTCACGGGCAGAAATGCACAATAAGGAGATGCCAGGATACAGGCAGCTTATAGGTGTTACAACAGAACATATGGAGTGATGTGGAGAGAGCAGTGAAATAGCTTTTACAGTTACCTCCTGTCATACATGAAACACCATTTGGGATAAAGCACAAGGAGGCTTTTCTGGAAGCGTAACATGTGGGTAATGAATGCTTGAATTCCAGAATGGGGGGCAGAAAGCTGTCATGAGAGAGGAGAAGATCATAAAAGTAGAGTAAGACTTCTCCTTGAAGGCCTTGAAGCAAAGATAGTGTCTTACCCAAGTCCTTTCTAATAAAAGCCAATTAAAGATGAAGAGCTATGTGAGATTGAAAAGAAATTATTCCTTTTTTTCTTATTTGGTTATTGCTGTTTAACTAATTGCCTGCTTTCCGAGTGTCCTGAAATTCCTTGGACATGAATGTAATAATCCTGTATGTTCAGAAGAGGGCAGCATCAACCTAAACAACAAGCGAGGAACATATTTAAGGTTTTCAGTCTAAATGAGAGAGACTTCAAAAGGTAACAAATTTAACAATTATATTTGTGTTAAAACCAGAGTCTAATTTGTATTCTGACATTAAGATGAAGCAAGTCCCTGCACCAGAATTGCAGGAGTGTCTCTATATTGATATGATAATATTTGTTTTGTTATTTGCCAGTAGTAGTGCATTCTTCAGAGCAGTAGTTACTGCACCTCAGTTATGGTTGTGGCACCTACAGCCCTCTGATTACAGGGTTTTTTGAAACGAAATGAGAATTTCTGCACATCCTGTGACTGAAATGCTACTGCTGTTGCTAACTGGGTATCAGTACAGGTGGTGACACACTGATCCTGAGGGTCTGGGTAGGAAAGCCCTCAAGGACACCAGTTTGCCTTTGGATCAGGGATTGAGCCAAATGCAAGGTTTGGCCTAAACCAGGAAAATACTCCTGTCCTTACACAATGGTCTAAGCTTAAGTGAATTTTCTAGTTTTGACTGAAGGAGGACTGGACTGAATCCAGTGTTATTGGGTTAGCCATTCCCATCCAGCTGTCCATGACTTAGTAACGCTCCATGTGAGTTAAATTCTATTCTGACTGACCTGGCCCAGGTGAAACTATACTCACTTTACCACTGGATTTTACTTTAACAAAGCCCTTGCAAATAGGCACAAGTCCCACTGATGTCAGTGATGCTTACATATGTGCTGAAGTGTTTTGCTGAGAGGAGAACTGCAAAAAGCAGTCTAAATCCTCAGGTCATTACTATAGCAAGACTGTCAGCCTGTGGACTGGCAATAGATGATCTAGGAAAAAGAGGTGTAGGAGCTTCTCTTGTAAGAGTTAAGTAACTGCATTCTGAATCAGGACCTGAGGAAATACAGATGTACATTGCAGATACTATTGTTCTCCTGCTGACTGCATTTTTTAAGTATCTAGGTAATTACAGCATTTGTTGTAGTTGCAATTCTTTGGCTGAGGAAGGTGCATCATATTTTACTTGATTCCTTTCTTAAAGGCTAAAAGAACTGGAACATCTAGGCTATTCTATTTTGTGAATCTCAAGGTGGGCTACTTAACCTTGAATTATGTGTCAAAATCCTCTTTCAGCATAAAGACTGCATATGTATACAGTTAATGAACAAGACCCTAAAGGTTTGTAAAGAACCTGAGTTTATGTACTCCATTAAATATGATCTTCACAGGCTAATTAGTTAGAAATTTCACCCTTGCTTATAGTATACAACATTTTATGGTCAATAACAGTAAAATCTATGTAAACTGTGCTCTTTATTAATAAACATTATGGGCTTCTGGCTTTCAAATAAGGAAATGGATTACTTGTTTTTTGCTTGTGACTGGACTGCTGGCATAGTAAAAACCAAGCAATTAACATTATGGTTAGATCACTTCATGTGAGATATGAAAGCTGTATAGATAATTCTGTTTTCTATAAAAATAAGGATGAGTGAAGAAAACCTAGATCAGCACTAGTACTGTGAAGAAAACTTAGATCAGCAATATCAAACCTCAGATACTTCAGGGAGGGCCTGAGGTCTCTGGGAATCACTACTGAATAGTTTGACTTTCCTCTGCGTGCTACACGTTTGGATCCAACCAAGATTTGTACTAACTAGAACTGGTTAACTACTTGGCTTGGATGGCTTCTGGCTGGTTTTTACCAGGTAATGTTTGTGCCTCTGAAACCTCCTCTCCAAACAGAACTGTTGGCCTTGCTAACCGAGACACTGGAATGGAGCGGTCCTGGGTGTGCAGCACCCTCCCCATCCCTGCAGGGGCCTCTCTGGGTCAGCATTTGAGACAACGTGGTGGGATGAATGATCTCCGTGGAGCTGTAAACTCATGTGATAAGCTGCTGTTCTGCCAGTGTTTACAGACACGATCTTCCTTTCTATTCCAGTTCAGGAACTCCCCAGATGATCCCTACTTTGGGGATGTATAGAAATGGTCAGCTCATTAGCCACGCAGGTTGTATACAAAGACCTACAAACACATGGCAGAGAACAAATGGATTAAAGGTCTCTTGTGATAGCAGTCTCTTCTTTAGCCACCCTCTAAACAGCTGCTGAAAATATTTTAGTCATTTAGTTAGAAAAATCAGTGTAGTAGGTCCTGTGGTTAAGATTTGCAAAGTAGTTTTTCAGCACCAAAGGGAAAACTTTGTACCAGGTGAGGAACAGCTCTTTTTTTTTATAGAGTTTGTCATATTGGCCCTGTCTGAAGAAAGCGGAATTTTCACCTGGTTGTGGGTATAGTTTTGTTTAAAGTACTAAGGCTAGTACATAGTATCTCCCTTTTCCCTTCAAAGTTGTTTCCTGAGCACCAAGCATGGTTCTTAGATATATGGAAAAATATGTGAGCTGACATCCAGCTGAGAACTAATCACTTCAACACTTAGGAATGGAGCTGCTAGGTATGGGAGGCTTCCCCTGTCCTGTGTATTCCATTCTTCCAGTTTCTTTTATCATGTATAAACTGTGTTCAGAAGGACACCAGTTCAGGAAACTTTTCCTATTTTTTTTTCTGTCCTAAAGCAGTTCCTCCAAAATGCCTATGCTGAATTAACTTGATGGGTCTCAGTTCCTGCTGAACTGGGAATCCTGGGCCATATGAAGGATGAGTGCTTTTCCCTAAGCAGCTTTGCAATCTCTGGAGCATATGTGGGTACTTCAATAGACTGTACAATGGCAAGTCCAAGAATGTAGAAATAAATAGTTCACTCCCATGTGCTTAGTCATGAAGACAGATTTTTTTTTTAGAGTTTAGGTCAGATTTTTGTCTGATCAGTTCTCAAACGGGCATCAGGTCTATCCGGGTGCTATGGATATATGGCTGAAAGGGGCCTGTGTGGTAGACAGGTGTAGGACATTCTGCAGATGAAGGGCAAATGCTGTGCTCCTCATGTTCTCTCCTTTCTGTATTGCTGCTTTTTTCTAAAACAATCTTCTGATCATTTACATTTTTAGGTGCACTCAGAAATGGCATTTGTTTTCCCAAACTCCTGTGGCTGTTCCTGACCCCTTAATCTCACAGGTTCCTCACCTTCAAGTTCTTTCCTAGGCCATGTGACCTACCTGTTTGAAGTTCTACTGTATTCCGTATGCTACTGGAGCCACATAGTTTAGGAAATCTAGGAACATAATACAGATATAGGCACAAAACAATTTTTTTGAAACAGAAGCTTGGAACGGGTCATTAACCAAGCTGACTTTATGCTTCTCAGTTTTAAAGGAAAGCTGCTGCTTCTGAAAATGTGTTTCCAAAAGCAAATCATTTTTTCTCTAGAGAAGCAAAGGGAAGTGTTTGGATCCCATAGCTGAACATGCATCTACAATAGAAATTCTCTGGGACTATGAGCTTGAGTAGATGCTTTTGTGGCTGAACATGAAAGCAAAATCATATTGCTATTTGGATGTTGGATTTCCCTTAGTAGGCAGCCACCATCTTGCTTACAAGGAAATCTCAACTGTTAGTGTGTATGCAAACTGCATATGGTTGGCTGGTTGGCTTTTAGCAGAGATGACATGAAGAATAAATGAGACATATATTGGATTGAGGTAAGCAGTCTCTATTACCACAACTATATTACTAACTTATGTTTAATTGCTCAGCGTTTATGAGGTTCATAGTTTATTGTCTTTCTTGCCACACAATAGGCCGGGCAAGTTAAAAAAGCTCCAAGTTTCAAAGGCTAGAGTTTTGGGTGCCTGCCAGCACGGATCTGTTTAACAAACAGGCAGCAGGGTGCTTATTAGTAGGTTGTGGTTTGCAAACCGTGAAGCCTGTGGGGCCAGATGCACTAATCAAATAGTGAATTTATAGATCAGTAAGCCCATTAGATGAAAAAGGGGAGCACCACTGAGTATAAATATATTTTTCATAGGCTTCAATTAGGCCACCATAAATGACTCTTGTAACTCTTTCTGTTGACCCAGCGGTCTAAATATTAAACATTAGTATAAGCAACATTTGTTCCAAATTGCTTCTCTTAAAATTTTCCAATGACTTATAATTATATGTAGTACTTGGTAGTAAAAGAACAAGTGCCAGATTGATCTTATTATTTCTATTTATTTCAGTGTAACAAGTAGTGCCTACCTGCAACTCAAGGTGCTTATGTATTGCACATAAAAGCACGACAAAAATTGGCAGTCAGCTGTTGTGTTAAGACCAGGTATTTAGCTGGTGTGAATCAGCACAGTTCTGTGGAAGCCAAGGTGAGTCTGAGTTCTCTGAAGTCACTGGGGATATGAAAATTTCTAGTTGTAAAGGATCCAGCCAAAGGACCCTACAAATGACACTTCATGCCTTTAATTTTCCATCTTCAGTTGGAACAAATGAAGCAGCAGTCAATGAAACTTCAGCCAGGAAGTTTCCAAGAGCAGATTTTACTGTTTCAATTACTTGAATTTCTCTGATTTTTTTTTTTCAATTGTTTCAGGCTGTGAATCACTTGTGAATTCTTTGCTAAAAGTAGTTGACTTTCATGCTATTCCTCTATTCATCATCACTTAAGTCATGTGGCAAGGTTCCCTTTTCCTCTCTGTGCACCTGCTGAACCCATGGCACTTCCATGACATGAGCATTCCCAGTCCTGCTCCTTTCTATCGATGTTCTTGTGAACACAGTTTTGCTCTTATAAATGTTTGCAAGGAGAAAGTGAAAGATGTTGTAGTGCCACTAAGCCATCACTTCTTTTTTTTTATGTGCAAAAGTCTTGTGAATTCTTTTTGTAGTGAGTACCCAATTCTGGTTCAGTTGCCTCCTTCAGGAAAGCTTAGTAGAAAAGAGACCTGAAAGAGTATTTTAGAGGTTGATCCAAGATCATGTAATAAAGAAGAAAAAGCAATAATTTCTGCAGCTGAGAATCTTCTCTTGAAAATGCTCAGAGACATAAAACAAAACTAAAATGTTCTCCTCTTGGCCTCTTCCCACGCTGTTGCCAACAGCAGGGCTGCCCTAAATTTTCAGTTGGAAAAAAAAACCCACCACAAAATAAGACATGACAGTCTTTCAACTATGAACTCAAGGTTTGCATCATTGATGTGTGTTAATTTAGAAGGTATTGCTCACTAGCAAAAAAATCTTCCTCATCTATGCTTTTCATGTCAACAAAAGTGAAGTGCTTCACCAGTTTGTGAAAGAATCACTACAAATGGTATTATCATTTGTTTCAGCTCTTTGCACAGTGCCAGAGGAACATAGTCACATACCATAGAGTCATCAGAACCCAGGGCTTGATTTTGCATTTTATCAGCTTGAATCTTTTTTGAAGTCTACAATGGCCTTTGTGGCATGCAGCTTTATTTTAGGTCTCACACTGATAAGTACATAGCAAGTGTTCTGTATTTCAGTAGATCCACGCTGATGTGCTAGGGAGAGTGGTGTGTTTAAAATTCAGTGTCCTTATATTGCTTAGGCTACTGCAACTGGGGCTTTGCAGCTGGCAGTGAGAGCCCCAGTGTCACCAGCTCAGCAAAATTAAGAAAAGTCAGGCTGGTATTTTCAGAACGTGTGATTTACTGGATGTTTTATTACCCTTCATTTACAAGTCTACTTTAAGTCATATCATCTAAGGGCTACATAAACTCTTTTTAGGTGTGAAATCAGAGTCAATGGTTCTGAGACTAAATTAGAGCTAGAGGCCAGATTAATAAATAATGATTCACTTTCCAGAATTCTTAAATGTTACTAGGCAAGCATACATCTGGGAGGTTTATTAGCCTCATTATTCCTCTGCAGAGCTAACATCTAAGAGCACAAACTGCAACAAAGACTAATTGAAAATGAGCCTAATGCTCGTGCAGAAAACCTACATGCCATGGAATACAGGGCTGTCTAAAACCCAGGAATCTATATTACAAGCATCTTTACTTTCCAAGCTCTAGCACTCCAGGGCAGTGTAATTACTCTGTGACCCTTATATTAAGTTGATCCTTAAATTAAGGTGTTTTGTTCCTATTTTCTCTTTTTGGGGGCCAAGGACTATAACTCAACCAAAGCAACTACTCACTGCTTCGTGTGTGTAAACACTGAGAACCCATTTCCCTGGTCCAGTTCACAAGAAATCAGTTTTCAAAGCCTGTGAAGTTTCAGGTGCACTGAGTGGAACAAGGGTAAGAGCCCATAGTCTTTGTCCCGTCTCATGTCTTGTTTTCATGACCCCACACCAGAAAAGGCCAGAACCATTAGGATTGCTGAGATAAGTGTCATACACTCTGGTAAATTTGCCAGTGTGTGTTAACACAGACTGGCTAAACCAAGTTAACTACCTTGATTTAAAATGCCAGGAAAAAAAAGCATCTTGGGTTTTAACTTGGGATAGTACTTGCTGTGAGCTCCGGTTCTTCAATTATTTGTTACTTTAACTGATAACCTCAGTTAAAATCTTAGGTGTCTTGTTTTAGCTGCTGTTATAGTCTCAGGTAGGAGGTTGGTGGGTTCCTTCCCCCTTTTTCTTTCTTCTTTCCTTGCTTGTTTGTTTGGGGAGGGAGATTGGTTGGTTGATTGTTTTGGTTTGGTTTGCTTGTGGTTTTTTGTTTGTGTTTTTTTGTGCTGTTTCTCCCCTCCCCACCCCCGATTGGGCATATCATTTGAACTCAATTTGCTAAGGGGTGTTTGCCATTCCCATGGATTTCTGTGGAGCTGTAGATGCTCAGGACTTCTGAACTTTGACTCTGTAATGCTGCATGGGAAAACCAAGAAGATATTGCTACTCCAAGAATTCCATGTACTGCATGTCTGTAGGGAAAGAAAGATGAAAACTCTTCTGCTAAACCAGAGGATTATAGATAGTGCCATGAAACTGGACCAATGTTTTCATGAAAACAAGTTGTCTTTTTTGAATTCATGCCATCTTCCTTTGCCTCAAATGCTCTATTTGGCTGAAGTTCAGCAGGGGTATTAGGAAATGCTGCTAGCTGAATGCAGAACAAACTCTCACAGCCAAAATTAAGAACAGCGCTCTCTTCTGCAGGGTTTTTAAAACCTAATTTAAGTAAATACTTTGGAATGATTAAAAGGCACACACCATTTTAAGATAAAAGTTTATTATAGTTAAAAAAGGAAGCTCTGTAATTTAAAATGGAAAGTTTATGAAGCTTCAGGATAAACCTCAGCTAGGAAAAATAACAGGTTTCAGATGTTCCAAATATCATACATTAACCCCAAATGATTGCTCTATAACACCAGTTTCCCTGGTCCATGGTGGTCAGAATTAGAACACCCACTCTGCTGAAAGGCACAACACTCACTACAATCAGCCATTAATCTCCCTGTCCTGTACCAAGGCTCCAAGCTTCATGATTTGAAAATGGGGTGACAGTGTAGGTGGGATAGATACATCTGATTTCTTCATATCTAGGTCCTGCTGTAAGCAGAAGGTTGGACAAAGACCCCCTGAGGTCCTTTTAACCCCAATGATCCTAGAGTTCTAACAGAAGAAATAACAGCTAGGGCAAAATCTGATGGACCAAACAGCTAGGAAATGGCATGTCTTGCAAAGTTGTTAGTATTCCAAGTAATGTCTGTGTATGACAGAGAAAGGTGGAGAATATTCAAATGTTATTTACTTAAGAGTGGCTGTTATTTAATCTACAGAGTCAGATTTATTTGGATAGTTGCTATAATTAAATTCCAACTAACTACTAGAAACATATTGAAATTTAACAACTATGTAATAAACTTTTTAAGCAACAATTAAGTCTGTTGGGGAGACAAGTCTACAAATATTTTAAAGGTGCTATCATAATCGTAGAATCATGGAATTGTATGGGTTGGGAGGGACCTCTGGAGATCACTGAGTCCAAACCCCCTGTCAACACAGGAACACCCAGGGCAGGCCACGCAGGAACAGATCCAGGTGGGTCTTGAAAGTTGCTAGAGGCAGAAAAAAATATTCTCATAAAGCACTATGGTTAAATGTAAAGGGTTAAATTTAAAACATCAGCCATTGTTTTGTCCTTTTGGGAGCATCATCCTGGTAGGATGCAATAAGACAGCACAGGAGGCTGTTAATAAAGGGCCTGGCAGCCCACTGTCAGAGGCTTTCAGTGTCCTGGAAGAGAAATCTCCTAAAACACATCAGCTGGAGTCTACTTGCTGTAAGCAAAAAAAGGACTAGGTAACAGAAAATTTCTTTCATGTAGGTTACTCAGGGTGTTTCCTGATTCAGAATTTACTCTCTCAGCTTCTACTGCTACTACTGCCTGGCATTTTTAAGGCTGTGGCAAAGTGCAAAGTCCGTTTCTTTCTTTTTTAGCTCTCAAATGTATACTGCTTGAGTGAAAACCACCTCTCCACTTCTAGCGTCATCCTTGCTGTTTTATCAGGCCTGAGCTATGATGTGTCTCCAAGTGATACTTAATGAAAAGATCTGACGAGATCTTCTAGTGATAGCCATTTGGCTTGTTTACCTTACCTTGCTGCAGGAAAATCTGGCAAGATAGTCTCTAATTTGTTAGCATTCCCATATGCTACTGTGATACCGTTTGTCTGCCGAGCTCACTTCTTATCTGACAACAGCTGGTGTTTCGGTATGGTCTTATGCTTGCCACAGGTGGTTTTTCCTCTCCCTTTGAAGCTCAGAAAAACTACCTAGGCTAAGAAAAGTTCTGTCAGTAGTGGGACTTTATGAATGACATGCCATTTTTCAATGGGGTTTTTTCACTCAATTTTATTGCCCTTCGTCACTGGTAATTGTGTTGGCTGTGCATAACTTCATCTTGTGGCTGCTTGTCACTGGGCTGTACTTCTTGTGGTGAGGGACATCCTCACAGTAGTCAGCATCTCTAGGATTTGGCTTTCAACATGTGATGTCATTGTGGTTGCAGTCTTGTCGTGTCATCTTTTGCTTCACATGCTGTACTGTTTTTATAGCAGTAATCTAGAACACCCTTTGCAGCTACAGAGTTCAACAATATGTTGTCAGCAATCAATTACAGAAACACGCAATATTCAAACACGCTGTTTGTGTCGTTATTAAAGCACAATAAACTCTCTTGCTCAGAGAATAGCAATAGCAGATCAGATTTTTACAAAAGATACGTTAAATCCCCAGAGCCCAATCACAACAGCCTCTTTTCTGTCGTTTTCCCTTTGTTAAACTCTTCCTCTGCTCCTTTGAAAGAGCTTTCATTCTTCCTTAGAGAATGCCTCAATTTTAAAATCATCACAGTAGATTCATGTCACCCATCTTTTAGATTGGCTCCCGTAAGAAAAGAGAAAATTCTTCATCTGCTAAGTCTTGACTGGTTGTTAGCTCCCTCTGCTTCTTTCTAGTCCAGTCACTGCATTCCTGCTGGGATTCTTTCTGTGTTACAGTCCGTGGAAAATATGCTGCAAACCCACAGTCTTGAAAGGGGACTCACTGTGCCAGTATGAACTTCATTTCGGGATCAGACCGCGGTCACCTGAAATTTCTTGTTCAAACTTTTAAATAAATTAACCTAACCCCTTTCTGGACACACTGCTTTAAACCATTAGTTAAGTAAGATCCTTAAGCCAATCTATCAAGACAGGTTTTAGCCACTTCCCAAAAGAACTTCATGGTGCATGTCCCTTCTTTGGCAGCTATGATGAGCATTTATTAAAGGGAGTATTAAAACACTTTCTAGCAGGAGGAACTTGTATGATGAACCCTGGAGATGCCATAATGTGGTTCTCAGCTGAGTGCCTTAATCTGATGAAGTTATTGGTCAGAAGTACAGCCAAACACTAATATTTCTTAGCTAAAACTGATGACTACCTTGAACTTTTTTAAGCACATGCTAATACAGATGTCTGCTATAAAGACACTTCTGTGATTATCCAGCCAGCCTACCCATCACTTAACAGTGGAAGTTCTCCCAACCCAGGAAAAAAAGAAAATTAGTCGTCTTCTAAAGCAAACAAACAAGTAGGCTGTCAGATGCTTTTTTGTAATTGTATGGCTGGTTTAGTTAGCAAATTATTCTTCATTCTTTTTCTTACATTCTCTATTTGATCATGGGAAGATGTGTTGTACCATTGTGGTGGAGTCACCATCCCTGGAGGTGTTTAAGGAAAGACTGGCTGTGGCACTTGCTGCCATGGTGATAGGTCATGACTGGACTTGTTGATCTTGGGGGGCTTTCCACCCTCAATAATTCTGTGGTTGCTCATATACATAGTGGATGATACAGTGAAGGCTGGTGCTGTGTAAAGCATTACCTGCTTCAATTTCAATTTCGATCAATATCACATCATTCAGAAAACCTTAGAGAGGTGTCCCTTGAACTTTTGTTTCATGGCTGGCATATTTCTATTTAATGGCTACGCATAGTACTCATCCTCTGCTTTGCTGCCAAACATGCAATAGTAGGGCCTCCTGTTCTCACTCAGCATGCAGGGGATACTGGTATTACAATTTTGGGTGTGCCTGTCAGAAGAAATGACACTGAGGGGCCTTTTAGAATTTATTTATTTTTTCATTTGTTCATTCTCGATTTAAGAGGAATCTTTGGAAAACTGCCTGCTTTTCACTCAGCTCTGCTTCTCAGGAGGTAAAAGTTCAAATAATTTTCACAACTGTAGTAAGCTCCTGTCTGAGGCTTTGCATAAGCATTTGCAGAACGACTGGTAGGTTAGATGGAAGTTGGAAGTAGCTTTCCATCTCTCCCCATTTCACAAGAAAACTGGAACATTCACACAAAAGCACTCTGCAGCTGGTGAGATATGGTCATGTTACTGTTCAGTACCTATCACTACATATTTCTGTAGGCTGAATACTTTAATTCTAAAATCAGCCTCTTCATTGCTGTTGTCCTCAAAAAAAAAAAGAAAGTCAAACTTCTCTCTCTTCAAAACTCCCAAACTAGTGTCTGTCAATCTTTCTTCCAAGAGTTGCTGCTGTGCTTTCACAGTACTCAAGACAATGCCTAAAAACTAGAGAAAAAAATCTCCAGCCATCCAATCTCTAGCTACCCTGCTTAAGGAGATAGAGCCAGACCCTTCCCACAGCTGCTTGCTTAGTAGACAGCTTACCTTTTAGTGGTAACTTTTGTGTTTATAGTTTATGGTACTGTAGTTTTTGGCTATGTTTCTCCTAAAGCAGATCATCTATTCGTGTAGAAGGGAGTTCTAATCAGCAGATGGCACATGAGGGTGTCAGTTACAATTCTCTTAAAGATCAATGAAATTTGGTGTTTTGAGACTTTGCTGAAAGAGCCTAATAAATAAGACAAAAGCAAATAAATTGTTATTAAAAAAAAGTATCAATATTCACAAAACCAGAACTTTTCTAGTCTTATACTTGCTTGAGATGGGCTGAACTGGCTTTTTGGACTGTAACAACTGTAGCACTGTTTAGGAATTATATTTCTGAGCAGTTTTGCATCATTTATGCTGAATTAACTAATGAAGTATAATTTTCTCTGCATGTAATTTCGTATAACCTGATAATAAGCACAGTTTCAAAAATTAGCACGTGCATCAGGGATGCAATGGAGTTTTAGCAGCACGTCATGACCTGCTGTGAATTAGTGTGTGTCTGAATGGACTGAGGACTGTTGTATCCCTGGGATCTCAAAACACTCTACAGTACAGAACCTTTTTTGAAGTAACTTGATATGACCTGGGAGCAGAACACTAATCAGCAGGCTTCTGAGTGCTCAGCTTTATCCACTTGACTCCTGTATCTCTTGTGGTCTTGAGAATAAGGAGGTTTATTGATTTTTTACTAACAGCTTTGACACAGTTTGTGTTATCAGTAGTGCTTGCTGTGTTTGGGGTAAACAAAGTATTTGTCTACAGCAGACTGAAGGGCAATGCGTAGTCACTCCCTTCCCCTTACAGGTTTATCAGGAGAGCTTGGGTTAAGGAAAGACTCCCAAAGTCTTCCTTTGTTCTGGAGTCCTGGTGGCTTCTGTACTAGAGACAGAAGAAAAGGTGCTATTTCCATGTCAGGAAAAGGTCCTAAGCAACCTGCTCTTTGGCCTTAATTGAGGAGCAGTGTTGGACTAGGTGATATCCAGAGGTGCCTTCCAACCTCACTTCCTCTGTTATTCCTTACCAAGGAGCAGGACTGATCAGTCAAGAACAAGAACTTCTTTGAACAAGCACTTGTCAGGCTCTTAAGAAACAGAGACACCAGTATACTGCCTGCAGCCCTCAGCAGTACCAGTTATGCAACTGGAAACCTTGCTTCACACAGAAATGCTACTGCTCTGCCACTCATCGGGTTACCAGTTTTCTGATGTAAGGTTTCTTAAGGTGTTTCAATTCAGTGTCCCAGGTTCGACTGAAAACAGAGCTAATTCTGTTCAGTGGTTTTACTTTTCATCTCTGTAGCAACAGCGAGCAAGCCCCTTTTGTGTGTGGTATTTACTGCCACAGAAAGCTCCAGCTAAATATCTAATTATGTAGTCCAGTGTCTGCAGGGTATCAGGAGATGCTTGTGCTTTTGTAGGAGTTTTATGAAATAAATGTATTTCTTTTTTTTCTACAATTTCTTGGGGGGTGAGGGGGGAGGAAGTACCATAAAATAGGTCAGAGGAGGGATAAAAAAAAAGGAAGCTCACCATCCCTGGATGTGTTTAAGAATCTCTCAGATGTAGTGTTGGGGGATATGGTCTAGGGGTGGACTTGTGGAGAAGGGTGGAAGGTTGGACACGATGATCCCATGGNTTAGATGTAGTGTTGGGGGATATGGTCTAGGGGTGAACTTGTGGAGTAGGGTGGAAGGTTGGACACGATGATCCCATGGGTCTTTTCCAGCCTAGATGATTCTGTGATTCTATGTTCCTAATCCTGAAGGGAAAATAATTTTGGTTTATCAAAGGCCAGGTCATAGACTAGCTCTTTGTATTTTCTATTAATAAGGGCATGAAGTTGTTAGTCTGTGGCATCCATTATACATCTTATATGTACCCTATTGTTTTGGAGAGTAAAACTATTGCCCTAAATAGTAAGATTGGAGGAACTCTGCCCTATTTTAAATTTGGAGCTCTCTTAATTTGATGGGTAGATCATCTGTAGTGAAGTCACACAAGTCTTCTAATTATGAAACCTGTTTTTTAGGGACTTCAAAGTTTGAGACTTGTACCTTGAAAATATTATTATTTAGACCTTAGCACAAAGGTGGGAAATTTGAGCAAAAATACATCACATTTGTGGAGAGAAAGAATTACTATATTTCATGAGACAGAAATGACTGGAAGATTAAGCATATTGCAGGAGCATAATGTCCTCACTTCCAGGGAAGGAGAAATAGGAACTTTTGATGGTGATGGGGGCAACCCTCAGATGCATAGATCAACAATATTTCCAAGTTTCCTTCTGTATATAGTCCTCTGCTCCCTGTATAGGATTACTTCATAACTGTCTGTTTCACCTCCAAACACTTGCAGTTTACATGGTTTTGTTAATAAGATTTTAATGCTAGAGGGCCATGATCTATTCCAGATCAACTCCTCTTCATGTTTCAGAATGGAATGGCACAGCAGGAAAGGGACTGCATCCGTGAGAGGGTATCCAGCTCGGCGTATAGGATTGTGCTGGTGCTTTTGATTTGAATAGGCATTGCTTAACTGACCTTAGAAGACAACCACTAGTTTACATCTGTGGAAGCCTAAGGACTCTGCCTTAAATACTGGTAACCACTACTGGCTTATCAGTAATTGTTTCTGGTGAGCCTGGGAGCTTGCAAAGTTTCAGAACTGTACAGCTATGTCCTGGAAATTCTTTGAAGCACGTAACTGTTTTCTTCCATACCTGCACAAAGCCTAGCTAGGAACTCAGTCTGAGTGCCTGGGGTGTTACTGTGGGTGGGTGTCTGTGGGAAAATACAGAGCAGGCAAGACAGGTGTTCATACTGCACTCACAGATAGTATTGGAATGATCTGGGGCATGAGGGCACGAGCAGACTGAGCAAAGGCAAGTATTCAGGCAAGGATGCACGAACCTCACCTGTCATCTTCATGTAACAGCATTTGGATTTTCCATCTGCAAATGTTCATTACTCCTTCAAAGGAGTTAACTATGCTGCTGTTGAAATCAGTAGGGATGTTTTTAAGGAAAAGATATAGTTAAGAGGCTGTGGTTAAAATCTTACTAAATACTGGTATATAACTGTTTATCTGGGTGGAAAGAGAACTGAATGTACCGCCTGTTTGGTCTCACTGGAAACCCTCAAAAGCCAGGGTCAAAATTCCATTGCCTCCAGCCTGTGTGCAGCTACTGGAGCTGAGTGTTCACAGGCAGACCTAGAGACAATGGGTTTTGGTTTTGTACTGCTTACTGTCACTGAACTTTTATCATTGCCCCCTATCTCTACTTCCTGGGAAGGAAGAAGTCAGTGTGGTTTTCAAATACCTTGAAGCAAATTAGCTTGCTTTTCCAGGGTTAGAGTTTGCTTACTGTATGAAAGGAAGCCTTGGTAGCAGTGGTTCATCAGTCCTCAGGACAGCTACAAACAACTGCAAGCTTTGGCCAGAAGGAACCTCCTTCATCCCCATTCGCTCCTGGCTCTTTCTGTCAGTAAGGATTTTACTACAGGTCAGTGCATATGCTTATCAGCCTTTGATCTGTGGACCCTTGGTGGTCTTTGGAAGTGTGAAAAAAGCCTACACATGTCTCTTGATTGATCACTCAGTAGCCCTTCAATCACTCTGCAGACTGGACAGTGGAAGAAATTGCAGTTCTCTGCCTTTCTCCACAAACAGTTCCTTATCCTCAGTAAGCCTTAGCCCTGATGTGGAGGTGCCATTAAGGGCAATTCAGTCCACGTTGTGTATTTGATTTTTGGTTTCTCAGATGAGGTTGACAAAGCAGGGAACAGTTAATGCCAATTACAGTCGTGGCTTTTGTGTGAAGAACATCAGTCCAGTAAGAGCTGTCCTGGGGCCACCACGCTGCTTTACAGAAGCTAGCAAACAAGCCACCCAATGGGAATCACTTTCAGTCTTCAAAATACAGCATCTTGCCAGAGTCTTTGGAAAAGCTCTTGCAAATGCAGACTTCCTTTGCATGTTGAAACCAAGAAATTCCTTTCAAGGCCTTGGTGATGTCTCCACCTTGATTTCTTTTTTTCCCTGTAATGCACTACTTTTTTTTTTGAGTACTTCAAAATTATCTTCTAAATGTGATTAAATTGTGTATGTACTTGAGGCTTTCATGAACAAAACAGATTTTCAAGTGACTTTTCCTGTTAACATAAAGTTATATGTAGCCAAGAGGCTGTGCTAGAGTGTACTGCGTGAAATCCTCTGTGCCAGGTAGGTTCACATTTCACCAGGGTAGCATTAATTTCTCTTCACCCCTCAGTTTATATTTCCAAACATATCAGTACACAAATACTGGAGGATTAATTTTACATCTCGTAAAGAGGTTAGCATTGTTCATGATAATGCACAGTCTTTGTTGTAATTACAGCAAGTCATGGGAAGGTTCAACTATTTCATTAGCTGGCTGAAAACAACGAAGGCTAAAGTTTCATTAAAATCAGATGTAATACTTGTGTTCCAAGATCACTTGGAAACTAATAGGAATAATCTAAGCCATAATATCCCAACTAAGGCTGAGCTCTGCTAATCACATTGGGGATCATACTGCAGTGATTCTGCATTAAAACATGTCACATCTGTCCCAGTTTTGCTGAGACAGAATCACAGGCCAGCCACGGCATGCAGACCGTTAGCACTTTGGAGACAGCCAGGGTAGCTGACCTGAGCTGGCTCACAGGTGTAGCCCATCCCATAGACATCACTCTCCGGATCAACGGGGAAGCTTGCTGAGGATGGGGGCTCTTCCTGATCCTCCCCCTCTTCCTGCTGCTTCTCCCCATTCCTGGAGGGGCTTGCTTACTGTTCTGCTCCTCTGGCCTGCTCTCCTGTTTGTTGTTGCTGCCATACATTTCCTGGGCCAAGAATGGCTTTGTATACTCTCTATTGTATGGTCTCTTTGTATACTCTCTATGGTATAGTCTCTCTACAGGCATTGGTATTGGTTTGGCCGTTTCATGAAAGCTGTTTTCATTTCAACCTGCAGGTCTCTCCTTTTCATGACCCTGCTTCTCTGCTGGGGAGGGGTCATCGGGTGGTAGAGCAATTGCTGTAGTTCAGCCCTGGATACAGGCTAAACATAGTGTTGTAATCCCAGTCTCTGGATGTCATCTCCAGGAGATGTGGCTGGTTAAGGCAAGATGATGATATGTGCTTTGCTTATGAAAGTGTATATGTGGGGCTCTTCCCTGCAAGCAGGAAAGGAGCTGACTTGGGCACCTTCTTTATATTTTTCTCACAACTTAAGCTGTCACAAATGGTGGCTGGAGTGCGTGACAGATTGCCTGAAGATGCACCAGCATTTTGCAGGCTCCTTAGCTTGGAGGCTGTGCAGAGCTGATGCTCGCCAATCAATTTTTCCAGGAAATCATTGTGGTTTTGTATAGAAGTGAAATACAGCATCCTGATGATGACTGCTGGTCACAATTGGCTTTTAATTTCTTCTTGCTCAGGAAACCAAGTTGGGCTCAGAAAATAAACAATATTTTCCTTCAGAAAATAAGCAATAAGGTTTGAATGTAGGTACTTTGTTTGAAAGTCAATAGCAGTTCTTGATGATAAAATAAGGGAGCAGGGGCATCTAATGGTTTGGGTTGGAAGGGCCCTTTAAAGGTCATCTAGTCCAATCCTGCCTGCAATAAGCAGGGACATCCTCAATTAGATCAACTTTCTCAGAGCTCCATCAAGTGTGATCTTGAATGTCTCCAGAGACAGGGCCTCTATCACCTCTCTGGGCAACCCGTTCCTGTGTTCCACCACCCTCACAGTAAAGAGCTTCTTCCTTATGCCCAATCTAAATCTATGCTTCTGTAGTTTAAAACCATTGTCCCCAATCCTATTGCTACACACCCTTGTAAACTGTCCCTCTCCAGCTTTCTTGTAGGCCCACTTCAGGTACTGGAAGGCCACAATACGGTCTCTCCAGAGTCTTCTCCAGGCTGAACAACCCCAGCTCCCTCAGCCTGTCTTCCTAGGAGAGGTGCTCCAGCCCTCTGATAATTTTCATGGCCCTCCTCTGGATCCATCAAGAGGTCCATGTCCTTTTTGTGTTGATGGCTTCAGAGATGGATGCAGTACTCCAGGTGAGGTCTCGCCACAGCAGAGTAGAGTGACAGAATTATCTCTCTGTCTGCTGGCCGTGCTGCTTCTGATGCAGTTGAGGATGTGGTGGGTCTTCTGGGCTGCAAGTATGCATTGTTGGCTCATGTCCAGCTTTTCATCCACCAGAATGCCCAGATCAGTTACCGCAGGGCTCTCTATCACCTCCTCCCACAGCCTGTATTGATAGTGGAGATTATCCCAACCCAGATGCAGGATCTTGCACTTGGTCTTGTTGAATCTCCACAGGTTCACCTGGGCCCACTTCTGTGGCTTGTCTAGATCCTTTGGGATGATGTCCCATCCCTCTAGCACATCAACCACACCTTTCACCTCTGCAAACTTGCTGAGAGTGCCAGACAAGTCTCTTGAACAGCAGCAGTACTCAGTGCTAAGCTTCTGGCTCCCCTTGCTGGCCAGGGAGTCATACCCTTCACACTAATGTAGCCAAAGGGGGACACAGCTGAGGGATTGTGATGGACTCTTCAAATTGGATTTCTTCTGCATCAGTTTCTACTAATATGAGGGGAGAAATATGGTTAGGGGTTAAGCCTAAAATATAAACAGGCAGCTTTTAACAGGTCCCTGCATGTAACAGAAAAGAGAGTGAGCTCCAGTTTCCCCATCCCTATATTCCAGACAATAAATTCTTGTTCTGCTTTATTCTCCCTTACAGCTGTTTTGGCCTGTGGAAAGGCAAGATTTTGTAATAAAGGAAGCAGAAGTACTTGGGGTTTTTCCTTATAGTTAAAAAAAAAGTCTTACCCAGCCTGAAAGGCAAGGCTATAATTGTGAAATGAACAAAACAATTGCACATAACCCGAGAGAGAAAAATGGAGCCCTTTAAATATTTTGTTTGGTTTTTGAATATTTATTTGACTTGAGTGGCTAACATAGCAGAGGAAAGAAGCCCCTGTTAGAGAGTGGAGAACAGTGTCTGTTGAGTTAAGCCATCAAATCTCTCATTCTCCATGTCCTGAGGAAATCCCAGGAAACAGGGAAGTTAGGTCACCATGACATGTTTAGAATTAAAGCCTTTCTGCTAGGAAACACAGCAGCTACATCAACAACGCAACATCTGAAACCCAACAAGAATCCAGCAACTCAGGACTAGCTCTGCCTCTTAGAAGGTGTGTTATGATAAAAGGGTTTGGCCTTAGCATCTGTTTTCCATTGGAAAGCATCAAATGCTGAAGCAGCAGAGGGTAATACAATTCACAATCCATTGGCTTTATCTAGAAGTAGATTGAGGATTCAGTGGAAAAACTACAGAAATAAAGAGGAAAAAATTCCCAGAGACTACAGTGGCTTGAATCAGATGCAAAATCACTTGGGATCTTTCTTACCAATAGTTGGGGGATGGAACCTTGCCTTTTTAGTTCCTGAGAGAAAAAAAATATGCAGTGAAGTGGAATGAAACAACAGAATAAGCTGTGTCTGAACTTCAGCTGGACAATGCAGAGAGACACACACACACACTGGATGGGTACAAGAGAGGTGTAAATGAAGATGACATAGTATAGATAAAAGCAGTCTTTCCAGTGGTTAGCAAAAAGTTTGCAGTGTGAGAGCTCAGCCTGAGGAGCTTGAGAGACTGTTCAGTGAAGGAACATTTTTGTGATCTGCTGAACAGGGCAGAAGTCTGAATCCCAAGGGAACTTAAATTTGCTGGTGGAAAAGTTTTCTGTTAGAAAGTGGGCCTGTGACAGAGGCACCTACATAGTGAAGGAGGCCTGACCGGCTTAGAAGAGAGCTGAGAATATAAAAGTGATGCAATGTAACCTGTGTCATTGAATGAATTGAAGCAATTAAACTTCACAAAGCATTATGGCTTTAATTGTGCCTTGGTACCTTTCATCAGAGAAAGTGGTATTCAGACCAGAACTAAAACATTCCCTGGAACAGGCTGCCCAGGGAAGTGGTGGAGTCTCCTCTCTGGAGACTTTCAAACTCCCCTGGATCTGTTCCTGTGTGGCCTGCCCTGGGTGATCCTGCTCTGGCAGGAGGGTTGGACTCAATCTCCAGAGGTGCCTTCCAGCCCCTACCATTCTGTGGTTCTATGGTTAAATCAGGGCATATGAAACTAAAAATAAGAAGCAAAAAACATGACTTTGGACTAATTGAATTAGCTGTATTATTTAGGGTGAAAATGTGCTATGAAATTATCAAAGATCTCTTGCAATTTTTGCAGCACTTTTTCAGCCACAAATATGCTTTCCCACATAAGACAGTAGCTATGTTTCTTTGTAGAGCTATCATTAAGTACAGCAGAATGCCAAATGGATATCAAAGCTTTGAATGCAGACAGTGTTTTCTTCCTTCCTCTGGAAAAAAAAAAAGAGGTTTATTTCAACTACACATTTTTAACAGATTCAGATTACAAAATAATATATTCTGCACACATACAGAAATGAAGCTGCTGAGGATTTCTTTCAGTAAGATCTTGCTAAAAGATCTGTTCTTTCCCCCAGAATGTGTATGTGAGACCTTTGGAAAGGAAAGGTGAAGAATATTTTCAGCATACAGATGGCAGCCTGCTCTTAAACTCCACTTTGCTTGACTGGCCTGGCTGAACTTTCTTTCTGACCAGTAGTGACTGGACTGTGCATGAAAGCAAAATGCACAGTGCTGAAGCAGTGGTTGCTGACTGACAACAAGTATTACAACTGTGCATCTGAGGTGTGTTTCAGTCTTTTTGATTTTGGAGCCATGGTAAGTTTCTTCTTCATAATTAGATTGTTGCAAGCAGCATGGTTGATGAAATGCAATCGTCACAGCTCCATCTCGGGCTGAGGTTGTGTTACAAGAACTGTGAGTTGTCTGTGTGGCACAAGGCAGCGTTGTGTCGCTACAGCAAGCTAGTTCTGGGGACCAGAAGTATAGCCTGGGGTGCTGCAAATATATCCCTAGAGTTGTGTGACAGAGGAAGCTCAGGATTGCAGGCTGGTGGCAAGGTAGCCACGGGCAGGAGTACTGAGAAGTCTGTGTAGCCATGACCTCCCTCCTACTCCTCTGTGGACCTGCATTACTGACTTCATAATCAGAGAATGTGGCACATACACGTACGTTCTTTCCACACTAAATGTAAACCGTAATGCTGGGGGTGTACTAGAAGTTGTTCTTCAAAAAGATTCTATGACCTAGTGCTCAAGAAGAGGATTCTCTGGATTCATGGCCTGTGCTCCTCCTGGTTACTGTGTGTAGTCCTGGCCTCTAGGAATTGGCCTGCTGAGGAATGTTTCAATACCTCCTAAGCCAGCTGCAAGGTTCAGTAGAGTACAATGTGTTTCAGACAGTGTCTGCTTCTGTCTTACCATTAGAAAACACGTGAGTTTAAATGTCTTCCATTCATCTTCTGTTAATGCAGTGTTCTGTTGGAGCTGGGAAATCTAGCTGCTTCATTTACTGGCCCATGTGCAGTTTCAGCCAGTATACAGTGAACTGCCTTGCTGAAGAGTAACCATTTGAGGGTTGAGGGGTTTTGTGTGTGTGTGTCAGCTCTCATCTGGAATATTTTAGAAGAGGATTAATCACTTCCCAGTTTTGTTGAACCCGAAACAAGACTTTCTGACTAAAATGCACATAACTTAATTTTCCTGTGGCTGGCAATAAAAACCACCAAGAAATCATGCCATCCAGTGAGGATACTTTAATTTGGTTTGGGGGAGAAAGAGGCTCAGTTTGGCACAGAGTCATGGGGTAGTGGAAATATTTGTACAAAAATAATAGTGCTATTTTTTCTATACCCCTTATGTGGTGAGCTTATTTTCATTTGCAGAAGGATGGACTCTCTTGCAGGGGTCTCCTTGTTTTGAGGGAAGGTAGAAGTAGTTGGCAACAATCAGAACCGTTATTTTTCAGTGTCATGTTGCTTGCAAGGGGAGCAAAGGCAACAACACGGGTTCAGCACTGCAGTGAAGTTATTTGGTTATAAGAATTAGGTATAGAAAAGAGAAAATCATTGTCTGCATTTGGGAGCAGAACATGCATAACATGTCAAAATGCTCTGTGAAAAAGGATGTTTTGTGTACTGCAGTCGTTATCAGTAGATGAGGAAAATCAGAGCTAGCATCAATATGCCATTAGTTGCTGTAATCTGTCTCCAGTGCAATCCATCTACCCTGCACCTACTCCATGGAGGTACAAGAGCTTCATGCTCACTACCTTCCTGACCAAGTCTCTGGACAAGGTTTACTGTATTTCAAGGATGATTTATTAGGTGGTAGATCATTTCAAATTTGGAGAAAAATGGTCATAGCATTTTTAATACCCAAGGATATCAGTGTGCTATGTGAATGCAAATAGCACTTGGCTTTTCACTGAACTTTTTCCAAAGTTTTCTTCTGGTAAGTGTAACAGCAGTGTTACTGGAGATAGAAATCAACTTTCACAAGAGGTTTATTTATCCTATCATATAATATGTAATGAGCATAATTCTCAAATGCCTTGATGCAGAGCCTTCATGTGTGGCTTCCTTACTGTGTTAAGACAAAATCCTTCATTTCTAATCACCTTGCAAAGATGAGCAGGAGGGAGTACTGCGTGGCCACCTAGTCACCTAAAGGGTGATGATTACAGCTACTGTAAAGAGGTGGGGAAGCATCTCTGCTGTGTTCCCTGCAGCAATAGCAGAAGCACAAGTTTGCTCATCAAATTCCTTCTGCATTTGGTTCCTCAGGGAGATAAGTGTGGTCAGCTCCCAGATTTGCTAGTACTGACACATCTGCTTTGAGTGGCAAATTAAAACATCTGCATGGAGTGGAGACTGCTGCTGCCAGGGCACATGGCCTGCATGTGAAGCTGTGGTCTTCTTGGGATCTCAGAGCATTCTTCACAGGGCACTAGCATGGGCCAGCCCTCTTTAGGACTGATGCAAGCAGCAGTTGCCACTCCCTGACAGACAGTCAAAATGCTACAGAAAAACATCTTTGGGTTCCTGGAAAGCTTCCTGCATTGCCCCTAGCTGGTCTGACAATCACTCCCTGGGAGGAATGGCAATGTTCTCCTAGAATCCAGTCTGCCTCTGAGTTTGTAAACTGGTGCTAGAACCATTAGCTGAGTATAAGGCCTCTAGAAAGTGCAAAAAATTAATTAAAAAATCACTTTGTTGCAGATACTTCAGCTTCCTGCCTGAAGGCACGAGACACTTGTGAGATTAATTCAGTGATACAGAAGTACTTTAGCACCTAGAGAACACCTCTCTGTTCCTTGCTGGAAATGTGCTTAGCATCAAATTAAATGCTCATGACAATTCACCACAAGTTGTTATACATTACTTGCTGCCACTACCACATTGCAAAAGCCTCGCTGGTGGCAGAGTAATGTGAATTCATAGCATTTGATACAAAGAGTCTTTCAGAAAAAAAGGTATATAAAGACCTTTCACTTTAAATTATTTCATTCCTGTCATTCCATTAAACAGATCTGTGAGATGAATTAATCCATCCTCCCTCATCAAACCCTTTCTCACTGCTCAGCTGTGGAATTTTAGGGTATTAAGAAGCTTGTGAGACAGGGGCATTGATTGCCAAGTCAGTGGAAACTTTAGACATCTGTGTCAAAACTAAGCTCGTTTGACATGTGGGACCCAAATATTTGCAGTTGTATAATGATGAGAAGACTTTGGCTTTGTTTTTGGTTTGCTCTTTAAGTAGCTCTGGGATAGCAGCTGATGTCCTGTTTTGCAAGACACTAATATTAGAGTATATCTTTGATGTGGAGAGGAAACCACTGTTTCTTGGGCTGAAACACTAGAGGCTGTTGCTTCATAATGAGTAACAAAAAGTAGGGTAAACTGTAGCAGTCAGACTGCTGGGGTGGAAGTCAGACATAGGGAGCTCACAAATGAGCATGTGCAGTTTTGAGCTGTAGATACCACATTGCTTGTCACTGTACGTGCACTGCATGGCTGTGGCTCCCACGTCCCCTTGTCTGCACGGCTGTCCTCTGGTAGGTGGAAGCCAGCGCTAACCCCAGTCCATGCCAGTTCCTTGATTAGACTCCCTAGCCTGGAAGGTTTTAATAAGCAGCATGCAGGTATTCTTCAGTATGCCAAGCCACAGTGATTCTTAGGGACTCACATGTCGACAGGAAGGCTTGAAGCTAGTCTGGCAGTGGCACGAGAAACTCTGCTCTTGGAGAGTTTGTCCCGTTTTGTTCAGTTTTGAAATGCGTGCATCTTATTTATTGAAAAACATTAAGAACTTGTCTATCGTAGTGACTACTGCTGTATGTGTTCCAGCACTGTCTGTAGCTGCAATGCCAACCTGACACTTATTCTAGGTGACTCATGCATTCCCAGAGAAGGATGGTCTGGGAAAAGGAAATGAGTAGTGATGGTGGTTATCCTGTCTGTTGTCACTGTTTCAAACAATGCTATCTTTGGATATGTGATTAGTGGGTTTGTGCTGCACTGTTTGTCTTCTGCAGCAACCTCCCCTCCCACCCACCTCCTAATGACCCTTCTCTTGGGGAGAGACTTACATGAGGAAATAGGCAAATCTATACACAGCATGTGTTGCCCTTGGCAGCAGTCAGCTGTCAAACCAGGGAAGCCACAGTCTCCTCCTGCAGGGCTCTGGTTGATGGCACTAGGAGCAGAGGATCCTGCATACAGTCTTTCAAACATCACTTACAGATCCATGGACTCTTGGTATTGAGCCCTGTGCTGTTCTGGGGAGAGGTAAATCCCATCACTGCTGTCATCAGACCGATTAAAACTCTACAAAATAACATCAGAGAGGTCACCAGAAATGGTATTTCAGCCACCAGAAAATATATGGTCCTAAAAAACCAGGTTGGTTAGTTTGACTGAAGGTAACAAGTCATGCTGGCTTAACCACTTCTGGTCACTTAGAAGAAAAGCTTTGTAGATAACTTGCTGAGCTAAGGCTCAGAAGATCTGTGTTCATTTTGTTCCACTGTGGAATTCCAGTGTGACCTGAACAAATCAAAGTTTCTCTGTTCCCATCTGTTCCCATCTGAAAAGGCACAGTGAGAAGACTCTTCTGATTTATTTTAACTTTAATTTGTGAGGTTTGACAGCAGGGATTGCCCCTTCCCACAGGGGTACAAGGTATTCTGTAGGAGGAACTTCATTTTGGTGGTCTTCTGTTGCTACACAGCTACCTGTGAAATGCAACTGCTCTGTCATTTATGTTTAAGATTCAAGGTCAGAGTTACATACCAACTCCAAGGCTCTTCCTGTCGCCAGGGGATTTCTTACACCTTCTGGAAACCTATATTGTTACAGAAGTGGCTGGAAGCAGAAACTGAGAATCTGCAACAGCCCCAGAGGGAAAGGGGGAGAATGGACTCTTGTATTGAAACAAATCCCATCAGTGCTTACCTTGCCCGTGGGAGAAGGGGACTGCTGTGCACACCAGAGCAGGTGGGTTACCGAATTTGGCACATAAGGAGCAAAGTTACTGCTGGGACACAGACTGCCTTCCTTCCATGGTTCAGGGTGTAAAGGCAGCCATGATTTGAGAGTCACTGCATGGCTTTTGAATGAATACAAAGGGCAGATGGTTCCACTTAGTTCTGCAATGAGATGCAGTTGTAGCCGTGAATCAGACGGTGGCACATCACAGTAATGTGCCTCAGAACACACCACGCTGCCACGCTAGCCAGCTGCAGAGTACTGCAGCAGCCCCTCACTGGCCTGGGCCCGCTCTGCCTACAGCATAGTGCTAGATGGAAGCTGCAAGGTAGAAAAAGAAATTATTTCTGCCACAGAAAAGAGCAATCTTAACAGGAGTCAAGTCTCGCTAATCCAGGACCAGCATCATTTCACTCAGCTTGCATGATTGCATGTTATGAATAGTTATTGTTGTTGTTGTTCTAAAAATAACCTGGCATCTCCTAAGTTGGCTTTGAACATCAGTGAAGGGAAAGAAACAAAGGAGACACCTGATCTGAAAACTGGAAATAAGGAAATGCAGTAGCTAGCAGGTAGAGAATCAGTCACAGAAGTCTAGAGGAAATCTGTTCTTTTCTCATTCTTTTAACTGCAATATTTAAGATTACAGATCCTGAGAAGAAAGATATTGGTAGAAGTTTGTATTTTCTCCAGACTTAAGATTGGTTAGAGAATTTATTTTTAGGAAAAAAAAAGAATATAATTTAAAATTATTCTGCTTGACCTAGTTTGTTGGAACACCAGGTTTTTTATTCTCTGGAATTTTGACCAACTGTAGCATGTAAAAGTAGCTTCTTTGCAGAAGGATTCTCATTTCAAAAAGTAGCATGTATAGAAACAGTGTGCATGCAAACCCTATTTTTCTAAACAAAATTGCTTACGTTATTGTTTTTAGAATTTTTGAACAAAACTCTTTGTGATGAAGTAACTAATTTTTACATTTGATTTGTTAGTGTCTAGATAAAGCAAAGAAATTCATGGATTAATGAGGCAGAAAATGTTCCTTTGGCAGAGTACTAATATTTTTAGAAATGCCCATGTATTCACTAATCTGATAGCTAGCACTTGACCTCCTGCCTCGAAAAGCCCCCGTTTAAGCACAAGCAAACATCGTTGTCAAATCCAGAGGCTCTGTATTTACAGTCTTTAGTCCTGATGCAACAGATAAATCCAGGTTCCCATTTCCAGTCCACTGTGTGGTGTGAAAGGACCATACCCAGCACAGTAAGGAGCCAAGGTCTCCAGTGTATGCACCCTTTTATGTTCTAAGCACAAGGCAAAGAATTAAAATCTAGAAATTAGAGGGGTGGAGGTTCTAGCATTACTTGTTCATTTATATTAAAAAGATGCATGTTGGCTCTCAATGAAATTCTTTAGAAGATTTAGGAAGTTAAGATAAAATAGGAAGCAATTGAAAATCTGCAGATAAACACAAGAGAAGATGTGATGGATTGAAAAGCACATTAATAAGTGGTTCTACATCCATGGCAATTGCCTCAGCCTCTTAAACTTCTGGTTTCACAGTGGAAAGAGGTGTTCTAGACCCCATTCCAGCCTAGTCAGGAAGGCTGTTGGCACTTAGCACTCCTGTGCTGATGGGAAACAGGTAAAAAAGGGGGTCGCCAGGCAGGAGACTGTGGAGAGTTTCCTCTGATACATCAAATCTCCTGCCTGAGAGGAGACTGAGAGATGGAGAGGCAAGAGCACATGACTCTGGGTTTGAAAGGATGTCTGCAGGAGTAGCTTCTTAGCCTGAGACTGAAAAAGAGGTACAAGATGCTGAATCTGAGCTTGGAGATTAGTCTGCATACCTGCAGTGTCCAGATAAAACTTGACCTTGTTGCCAAACTGCGCTGCAGCATCAGGAATGACTTCCCTGGCAGCTACTCATGGCATTTCATGGAGGCCACAGACTATGGTTGGGCTGAGGCTTCTCTTCCTCACAGTATTCATCATCAAAGCAGTAATCTGCAGATCCTCATTTCTCCAGTGCCTATAAAAGAAGATGTAAGGAATCAGAAGTGAATGAGAGAGGCCTATTCTTGACCAGAATCAAGGATGTTTAATGAAGATCTTTCAGAAGGAAAGATTTCTGTGGCTCCTAGAAGGGATACTGAAGGCTTTGTCAGACAGTAAAGGAGCCTTTGGCACTGGGATGCTCACTGACAATCAGTCAACCACAGTGACATTCTCTGGTGAAGTGTTTTCTTACTGTTTCTAAATTGCTGACAGAGATGACCAACAGGCAGCAGCTTTACTCCTGTGACTTTCCTTTTTTCCTTTCTTCCTTTCTTGAATGTTGATATGGATACTGAGTGTGCTAGCAGTGCTGCTAAGCTGTTGTGATAATGTGGAGCTCTGATCTTGAAAGCAAAAACGAGGAATACCAAGCTAGCTGTGTTGGGTGAGCTTTTGACATGTGCTTGTCACTCAGGTCAGAGGAAGGGTCCTGTATAACTCTGAAGGTGCAGTGTTGGCTGGGAAGGCTCAGGCAGAGTAGATGGTGTTTACTACAGCTGATAAGCATGTAGTTTGATGGTTCTTGGTAGGTACTAATGCAACAGTGCAAGCTTGTACCCAGTTGTGTCCAGCTGTGTTGCAGGCCACTGCAAGTCCTATTCCATCCTGGTGTGGAGCATTCAGTGCTGTAGATGCTCGAGTAGCACCCTGGTGTAGAGAAGCTGTCAGCTGGGAGGGCCACACACTGCTACACAATGCAGGTGCTTCTACTATGCAACACAAATCCTTCTTGCCAAGAGCCTGTCTTCTCCATTTAAAGAGGTGTTAATTGAGTAATGGAAAATATTTGTCATGAGGGAACTGCACATCTCGGGGATAATCTGCCACTGAATCATGACAAGGTCTGCAGAGAAAGTTTTTTTAAGAAGCACATTGTTGCTTCAGTGTGTGGGTTCTGCTGTGGCTATCGTTCCAGACAGGACTGGCCGTAACCCCTGGAATAGATCAGCAGTGTGAGCTCTGTTTTGTTATTGTGGTAACCCTTGTAACCTGAGAAGTCAATAGCTGACTTCTTTGGTTTAATTTATCTTAAAATACAGAAATGGCAATGTGCTTCTGGTAAGGAAACCCAATTCTGTTTATTTTTTCCAGTCCATAAAGAAACATTGTGTTCACCAGATCTTGCTGCTTCGGTCACTTTGACACTACAGTCTTGAGCCTATGCCCCTCACAAAGCCTAGGAAGTATTGTTCTGTCTAAATATTCTCAGGAACTCCTGATCTCAAGGTAATTATTGTATGTTTCTAGTGCCTGTCTCCATCTAGGATATCAAGTCACTAATCTTCAAGAACTTCTGTAAATTAGATTGCAAAGTCTGCCTAGAAGCATCTTAAGCAAGCTTGCCTCTCTGGTGATGGGTACTAGAGCTTCCCAAAATCAGTCTCCTTTCAGAGGTAGCAGATCAGATCTCATAACCACTAGCCAGTTTGGAAAGCTAGAGACCCTCACTGAGTGCTTTTCCATGATGTATCATGCTGAAATACTACTTGTTTTCTAAAGCTGATAATAATTTAAGCCATCTAGAATTATATGGGCTATAGTTCATCAAACATATCTTTAAAAGGTTGGATTGAAGTGAAAATCAGACCCCTCCTGCTTCTGAGATACATTTTAAAATATTGCCCCAGGTTTGTATCAGCAATGACTCCAGCCTGCTTATTGGTCTTTACCTTCCATGTGCTGCTGACCAAATGTCTCTTACAAAGCAATAGAAGATAAGGAATAGCATCAGGCCTATATTAAGAAACATTTCAAGGATGTCCTCTCATTTTTGAGACTCATCCTGAAGGCCTTTGTGCTAGGTGTAGCTATGTTATCTAAAATACTTTTCAACTCCTGAAACATGTTTTTCAAGCTCCCCTATAGCAGTTTATGCAGAGAAAACTGTACTGTCTTAGAAAAATGTACTGTTACTGATGATTGTTGTCTTTAATCCTAATTAAGATCTTCAGATGAATTGAACTGGTATTTTTAATCAATCCTATGATTAGGGCCACACAAATGTTTCTGTTGCCCAAGAAGAGTCTTAGTGCAGCCATCTGATCTGATGTAACAATCTGCATGTCTTTCAAGGGGAATATTCCCATGAGACCTATTTTTGGGGGGTTTTCTTCTTTAAAATCATCCCATCTAATGAATGACTAAGAAAATTCAGTTACATCGTACCTGCAGGGAAGCATCAAAAGTGCCAAAACAGTCAGAGCTATTGCGGGAGTTCCCCAGAGTCTGTGTCAGTCCTTCCAGTTGTGCATGTCCACAAACTTGGCTGCTGGTGGCAGTAGAAAAGTGGGGAGTGGCAGGGCATGGAAACTGAAATCCATGAATCTTGTGTTGTGCACATGCAAAGAAAAGGAAACAACAAGAACAGTTACTCATAACATCGCTGAGTGGTTAATGCAGCTCTAATATATCTGGAAAAGAAATTAAATTGATTCTAATACTACAGTTAAGGAAAGCAGATTAGTTTGATGCTGGCAGTATGGAAAAAGTGGCAACACCATTCTGGAAATGATGTCCAGGACCAAGTCAGGGGGCAAAGTGTAAATGCCAAAAGCTCAGCTCTTTCCTTCCCCTCTACTTGCTCAAGTTTTTGTATAGATATGGGCAGTAAGACAATAGTAATGGGAGCTTGGCTTTTGAGTGTGTTTTTAATGTTTTATTACACGTAAGCATTTGTTAAACCAAAGGCTATCCCAATCATGTTCACATTTTTTTGGACTCAAAGTGATCTGTTTCTAAAAGGCCTGTGCTAAACTTAAGACTGCCAATTTGGAAGTAAACTCAGAGCCATGCGAGATGTTTCTAAAAGACCTGATCTGTTTTGCATGCTGTGAGGAGAATTTCCACTGAGGGGAAAAAAAAAAATCCAGAAAGAATTGGCTGACTCCCCTGACACTCTCTGCTGGGCAGAGCTGTAAGTGATTTTAGTCCCTTTGTGGTTTATTTGTGTGCTGGCCAGTACTGCTAAATCTGCTCTCCAAATTGCACTGGGATCATTTCAGAGGTCAGCGGAGCAGGACTTGAAACAGTTTCCAGAGAAGCTCAACCATTCAACTCCTTGGTGAGCCCCAGCTATCAGATCTCGTGGCAATGACATTCTGGCTCAAGTGAAGGGTTGGATTGTGTAAGAGTGGTTGGCAATTCATTTGGTGAAGGAAAAAAAAAACCAACAAATAAACAAAAGTAAATTGTTTTCTGCCATGTTGGTAATGTAAATTAGCTCACCAAAGAGTCCCTGGCCAAGAAGGAAAGATGGATGTATGGTCAAGAGTAGAGTCAAGTGGATGTGGGAGGGGCAGCATCTTTCCTTCTCAGCATAGGAGAGTAGCTAGATTGGCTCAGCTCTAATGTAGACTTTCACCCTGATAAAATATAAGGGGGTAAAATGGGCAATGGGAATCAATCCTAATGGAAAAATGACAATTGGATGTATTAAGATTCTCAGAAAGAGGTGTTTCCTATGTGGCCACTTGCACACATGTGCTAGTTCAGAGTGTTTAAGGTCCCCAAAACCAGAAACCAGGGAATGGAAACTGGATCCAAAGGTAGTTCTCCCTTGATGGACTTCTGCTGCTATTGGATCTTGATTATAGATATCAAAAATTCTGTAGTTACAGATCTGGCACGTGGAAGAAGCAGATTTAATTCCCTGTTTCATCACACATTTCCAGTGCTGCCTTGAGGAATACTCAGTCTTTTATTCTTTACTTCTTTGGACAAATGATCATTAGAAAACATAGAAATTCTCTATTTTTGTGGAGTGTTCTGAAAATAAATGCATCAGAAGTGGAAGGTCCTCAGAACCTCTGCTAACAGGGACCATACTGAGACATTAGATAGATGGAATTATACATTAATTTCTGTGAGCACCGAGGAAGAGGATTCATTTCTCCAACCCTTTTAGCTTTTTACTAAAGTATTGTCTCAAAAATATGCATTTCTTTCCTTCAAGACTTTCTAAGCTAAGTGATTCATGGAGGAGGGGGGAAAAACCTCATATTTTAATATGATTATAGATAATTCAATTTCCATACTGGTGATCAGCAATTAATTAGTAGCTGAAAACATTAATCCAGTCTGTGAACCACAAAGCTGCAGTCTATTCCAGTGACTCCAAGATAGAGCAAACCTTTGGAGCCAGCTCAGTAACATAAGTAGAGCACAAACCTGACCAAAGCGATCTAATGAATAAGTTCAAGCACGACTCAATGGTCTCTAGAAAGTTAGAATTCCAGAATAATTGAATTCAGAGTAATTTCATCCATTTGTGTGGGCTTCTGTGAAGTAGGAGATGGACAAGAGTTTTATTTCATTCTGGCTCATCTAAAGAAATTTTAGACTTTTCCTTACCGATCAGGTTACCTTCAGTTTTCAGCTTGACATTTTATAAGAGTTTGTTGAGACTGTCTGCTATTGTTCCTCATGCAATCTGATGGAAATTCGGGGTAGAAGTAAGCACAATGGCTTTACCACCATGGTTGGTACACATTTTCCACACATGATAAATGCGAGCGATTTGCTAAATGCTTGCCAATTATGTACTGTAACTTTCCCTTTCATGCCATTATTCATGTGAGCTAGAGACTCCAATCAGTGCTAGTTCACAAATCTGCCTTTCTAACAATTGAACCAGTTGTAGTATTGAAATGAGTTCTTGTATCTCCTACTGGCAGCTACAATTCTGGTTAAAAGGACAGTGAGTATAATCTACAACCATTCCAAAAGGGGGAAGCACTGCAAGCAAATGCCAGTACAGTTTTTTGCCTGGCTATTTGCAAAGTTCCCAGCAACTTCCATCTGTCTACCCTGGCTGCCATGTAATAAGTTAATAGTGCAATAATAGCTGATGAACTGGGAGGGAGTAGAGGAAGCAGCAGAGTTGTGCTAAGAATGGAACGATGTGCCCTTAACATGATAAATTGATCCCATTCCATTAAATCACAAAGCTGTCTCCACTCTTCTCTTCATCCCACACGAACGGCTGAAGAAAAATTCATGGAATTGCTATTGCTCACTGCAGCTGTCAGGAAATTATACTAATTAGTTTAATTTGCAATAACACAAGCACTTAACTCTCCAAATAATCTAAGTTAGTAAGTCAGTTTTTATATTATGACAATGACATGTTTAAGAGCCTCTGGAGCAGTGATTTCTTTAACCTCTGACTCAAACGTCTTGCAGAGGCACACGACAAAACTCTGTCCCATGTTATTCTGGTACCTGCTGGTGAGAGCAATTCCTCCACAGGAACTGTGGCAGTGTTACTTAGAGGAGAAAACCTGACTGCTGTCATACACCGGTATTTTGCAAGGCAATGTCAAGTAAAGAAACCTTATTCAAACCAAAAATATCTGCTCTATGGGATTAATTATTATAAGATAATATCAATAAGAGATGGTCAAGCTGACTTGTTTTCTTCATTTCATGTCTTTGTGCTGTTTCTGAATTTGGCCATAGTTTATTTGTTTCATATTCTGCCATTCACACTCTTGTCTTCTAGTATTGTGTGTGCTTCTAATGCTTCTGGGCCAAGGCAGAAAATGGTGATGAAATATTTGGAAACACTAACCAAACTCAAAAAAAAAAAATCACTAGGTTGGCGTGAAACTCGTGAGGTGTTTTTTTTTTTAAACACCTATACCTAAGGTTGGTTTTGCTTGCTCGCTCTCTTTAGACCTCTCACATTTCAGGAGGTTGTTCAATGTTGTGAAATTCTCTGATCTAATCAGCAGCAATTTAACGTAACATCAACACGCTGGTTTTAGAGTTGTAGAGTAATCAAACCTTGGAAATGAATGGGACACTTTATAGCCCTCCAAGCTTGTCTTTCAGGCTCTGCACAAACTCAGATACCACATTTATTTTATTTTTTCCTTTTTCTTTTTTTATTTTGTTTTGCTTGTGTATTCAGTGATTAGCTCACTTAATGAGCTGATGATGATGGTGTGGAGAAAGAGGAAGAATGGGCATAGGCTGTCATGGCTGATCTTAATGTTTTACTAAAGACTTACATTTTGGAGCAGAATTTTGTACAAAGAGTGGCAGGTTCCCCAGCAATGGAATTGTGGAAAACAGGCACAGTAAGCTGATTTAGAAGCATTGACTGTGTTGTCTTTTAAAGGCTTCACTCAGACTTTCAGGTTTGGATTTTAAGAGCTATGTGTAGCTGGTACAGTTATGCTGGACAGAATCAATCGCCCCCCTCTCAGAATCAATTCTGCTTCCTGGATTTTATTTCAAGACATAGTCTTCCCAGCCCTTACTGTCCAGCGAGGGTCTGAAAAACCTAAATGCCAGGAAGAGCAGTAACAATTTTGGAAGTCTGTTGGTATAGTAAACAGGGGAAAAAAAAGTCTCTGTAATCAGGAGGAAAAAAAAAAGCTTATTTACTTAAAAAAAAATCCTAGAACTCCTCCTTTGTCCTAGTTTCTTCAAACCTCATAATTCAGTTTATCAACTGTCAATAACCAAATGCATGTTTCTCTTTTCCCAAGAGCTGATTAAAGCTGTGGTCTCCTCCTGTAATTCATGGCATTCCATTGTGTTTGTTTCTCCTGGAATTTTCAGGCTGAATTACTGTAACTAATATACCACTAACTCTGTACTGCAAAAGCCCTGACCTTTTGAATCTCTCCTCCTTAGCAGAAAATTGGCATAGAAAATTTCAACACAATAAATGCTTTTAAGGTTTTACTTTATCTTGATCCAGAAATACATGTACACCGTCTTATTAAGTTAGCTTGCCACCAGTATCAGGTTGGGTTAGAGAGTTCTGAAGATGAGGAGATAGGAAAAGAAGAACTATTCCATTTGCAGTGGATTAGCAATAACCAGGAAAAGACCAAAACCATAGTCCTTTTGGCTTTGCTCTGGAATGGAACCAGACAGTTAACTGGGGTACAAGTACCCATATGCACGCGGATCACAAGTCCTCCCAGAAGTCCTTTCCCCTTTGGAAATAATCAGATTTTCATGTCTTTTTCAGAACCAGTAGGAGAAAAGTTTTGTAGCTGAAAAAAATATTATCTGAAATATGGTTTTGATTATTCCTTGAACTCAAATTGTGGCATCAGCTCATCAGACCCTGCACAAATCGAGGAAGTATTCCAAATGACAGGTGCTTAAGTATCTTTGCCAGGCAAATAGATACCATCTTCTTGTGGTCTTTGATACTGTGTCCAAACCACTGCTTATGGAGGAGCTTTAACAGCACAGTGCTGCTGGATGGGAAATGGAGGTAGGGGAGGTTTGCAGAGAAGAGAATGTCTGTTGTAACTGGAGGGTTATAAAATGACAGTCACCTGGGGATGCTTATGCTCTGGTTGAATCAGTTTAGTAAACCCATGCTGCTGTTGAGTCTGCTTTCTTTTTTTCCTAATGTGAGGCAAATGCTGGTGTTTTTCAGGCTGTAGTTCTGGAGTATGTTGGTTTTGCAGACACATCCTACACTGAGACAAAAAGCAATACTCTTGATCAGGGTAGCCAAAAACATCAAGTGAAATTACCTTTGGCCAGGGACTTTTGTGCTTTCTAGGTGGCATTTTCAGGCAAAACAGCATATATTTTCATGTGAGTTGTGACGAGGCTGCAGACATGGTGTGTGGAGAAATAAACAAATTATTTGAACCTCTGTAAGAAAAAAGCAATAGCCAGATCCTGCCGGTGGTGGTGTGGGACCACAGTATTCCTTCAAGTAAAATGTTGCTCAGTGTGTGAAATGGAAACTGCAGACTAAAGGTGAGATACCACTGGAGGACTTCACTGCACAGCACCAGCAGTAACAAGATGCTACATTTTTCCTAAAGGAGCAGTTTACAGCACCTTCCTCTTTAAGCTGGAACTTCAGGTGGTAATATGGCTTGGACAGCTTGCTAGTTTTCCCCCACACTTTCTCTTAGCCATTCTTGGCAATCCTCATCCTTAATATGTCTGTTTTCCACTACTTGTCTTATAAAATATTTAGCTTTTTGATGCTAGGTCAAATAAAACACCCAGAGCCACTTCACAGCTAGACTAGACAAATTCCTGTATGGATGGATGTTATGAATGGAAACAGATAACTCAGCAAAACTTAAATTCTTCAGGCTACTGATCAACAGCAAAAATTCACTATTTAAAGCCAGGATTTTCAAAAATCTACATTAAGCAGAGATAAGTATTTAAGGGAAGAACTTTCTGTAGCCTTTGTAATGCTTGTACATTTAGTTAGAATCCAAGTGAAAAGTAGATATTTTTTTTAATGAGTCTGCTCTAAGGACAGCAGTGTAGCTGAATTGAAATACCCACATTCTTTCTGCTAGGTTTTTTGTTTAGGTGTTGGGTTTTTTTTTTGAATAGGTTGTTATGCTCTAAACCCACAATGAAAAATATCATCTCCTAAAGTGTGTAATTACCCTCTGTCTCTCTCGGCTCTCCTCTGGTTTCTAAGCTCATTTAATAATAGTGAACAGATGAGCAAAAGTTGCAAAGGAAGGTGCTATCAGTTTGATACTTGGCACATAAATACCTGTAATGATAGTGTGCTTGTCAGCAGCCATTGTTTCCAGTTGTGCCCATTTTCTGTTTCTACAGGGAGTATCATCCTCTTGTGCAGAAAGTGAAAGACAAACAGGGATTTCAAATCAGGCAAAAAGGGCCCAAAGAATTACAGAGTGTGTATAATAGTCTGTGTATTCCCCGAGGCTTTAGACTGCCGAATCAAAAAGTTTTAACTTGGAGAGTCACTTCTGCACAGACCCAAGTCAAATCAGGACTGATTTGCCTACTGACAAGAGAAGTGTTGGAAGAGACAATCAGGGCAAAGGGTACAGGTTTATCTGTAGTTCGGCAAGAGCACCAGCTCATTTTGTATGTCATGCTCCACTTAACCTATTTCATATCTAAATGGACACAGCAAGAAAATGTTCAGAGAAGCACAGTAGAAATCTCTGAAAGAATGACTGTGGGGAAATTCATGGACAGCATTGTTTTGTATGGGAAGGAGGAAAAGGATCTAAGTCTAAGGGTATAAAACAAAGAATCCCTTATCTTCCTTAGGGATATTTTGACCTATGACTGTTGCCTTGTTCTTGCCACCTCTCAGAGCTTCCTGGCAGCCACTCCTCAGTCACAACAAGCATTTCATTGCAAATATTAGAACAGTGCTTATGCTCTAGTGGACTGTTCCTCTGACAGCTGTGGACATGTTTGGTTTGTTGTGTAAGTGCCATTGCAATTGAGAAAGTTGCCTGTGGAGTTTTTCAGTATGCTCAGTACACATGTGGGGTTGGTGAAAACCCTGTGATGAAGGAACCATGCTGCATGCTGCCTTGCATGGTATCTGTAGGGTGGAATGTTTTAGCCAATAGATTGACTTGGAAGGTTCTGTCAGGGCAAGAGCTCTCATATCCTGGGGCAGGCCTCATGAGGGTTTTGGCCTCTGATGTCATCCTGGGAGTGCTGTACAGTTTGGGGATTTTTTCCATGATGAATTTGCATCCTTACCCTACAGTCTGTTCTAAGAGGAAGCCTTAACTTGCACTCCAGAGCTTGCTGGAATTGAAGAGACATCACAAACCCAAACTTACTTTGCTCATACGCTTCAGATCCAGTGGGTTTTGTGACAGAGGGACCGTGGGGCACACACATGCCTGAATTAAACCATGCCTGGACCTTGCCACAGTTTAGACTCCCTCCTTGCTAGAAGTACTTCTTGTGCCATTACCTTAGATCTCCCTACATCCCGTACAGATACGGGATGGGACAGGCAGGGCAAAGTTATTGGCTGCAGTTCTAGTAGAAATTGTGTGGGTCCTGTGGATGTATGCAAGCATGTGCATTGTTTCTCCTGTTGATTCTCTCTTTTCTCCAACCTTTCACTTCAGCTGAAGACAGGATCTGAATCTGCTAATTCACAGATTTGGCCCTGCTACTTTTTTTGCAGGTGAAGCATCACTCTGTGCTCCACTTTTAATATATTCATTTCTTAACATTTTAAATGGGAAAAAAATTCATCACTGTTCTGTGTAATATTTGAAACATCACTATTTACAGCATAGGCTTCTCCAAATCAGTTGCACTGATGTTGCCCTGAGAAAGCACAGTACAGATGGGACAAGGCTAGGCTGTGACATTTTTTATGAGCAGTGGGAAAATCCCCTCCAGGCAATCATTTGCTTTGCTACACACAGACATTCCAGGGCAGAGTCAACAGCAGTCTCTAAAATACCTTCCTCCAGAATGTGCCCTTGCTACTGGAATGCAAAATGTAGGGCTTCACTGGCAGTGCTCCCATAAAAAAATATTCAGGCAGTGCTCCATTGTTTGATGGTTTTTATGGGGAGATACCCCATGTATCTTAACTCTGAAAGGAAATGCAGATTGTCCCGGGGTGTGTGCTCTATTGTCCCTTCCAGAATTGAAGGTACAGTTGGTGGAAATTGAGATGTACGTAAAACCTACCAAAAAAATACCCTGAAAGGCAAATTAGCCTCTCAAGTACACCAATGCATGGTATTATTTGGGCTCTTTTTTTTTATAGATATTTTTATCTGACAAAGTCAGTCTGGGGAAACTTTTTAAACTGATGAAAATTTTGAGACCAAATTTTTTATGAATAATCTATTCAGTACTGCCTGGCAGGTGCCATACTACTGGTTCTGAAGATGTAATTTACCTTTTACTTTTCACTTGCTTTTAGTAATAGCTTCTTCAAAGGTTTGCTAAACCTCCAAAACTCCTGGCAGTTACTAAAGGCCATGTCTGCCCTTCTGATTGAACCTGATATTTCCATTGAAACCTGCCACTGATCCATCTCTGCCATTTCTTCGGGTGTGAGGGCTTCAGACGTGTGATTTCGACTGTAGGATGGAAAAGCAGTGTCTCAAGGAATCAGACTGTGAATAAAACCTGGCATTTTAGTGAGAGTCAGGAGAACAGAGACCAGCCCTGCCCAGCAGCAGCTCTACTCCCAGCTCCTTCCCTGCAGAGGTTCCTGTGTGAGCACACACGTGTGTGTGCCGGCACCTCGCAGGGCAGTGAAGCTGTTATGTTCTTCGCTCCCTGTATTCTACCAATTTCAGTTTAATTTCATGAGAGGCAAGAGACCCTGGCATGCTGATAGTAAAGTCTAAGCTACATTCACAGAAGAGAAAGAGGAATAGCAGCCATTATTCTATTTCTCTTTGGTACCTTCTTGCCTTTTGTTTAGGTCAGGTATTTTTGTAACAACATCCTCTGTTTTTTTTGTGTTAGGTTTGAAAGAGAACAAGCTTTTTGGCCACTTCTATGATTTGGAGTGCAGGTTAAAAATGAATACTCTGTTTACCTACCTATGCCTTTCTCCATAGGTAACTGGTATTGTCATCCACATCCAACTGGGATGAGGTCCAAACTCAGGGCCTTTTCATCCAATCCCAAAGCAGTCCAGGTGGCAAATTCCTGGTTCCGAGGCTCAAAAAACATGGTCTGTGTGTCCTTGCTGCTATGCAGATGTTTCTCATTGATCCTGCCTGATGAACTTAGTGGCTTTCTATGATAAAGTGACTGCATCAGTGGGTGCATGTGATCTATCTGGACTTCTGCAAGGCCTTTGACACAATCACTCACAACATCCTACTTGCCAGGTTGGAGAGATACAGATTTGATGGGTGGGCTGTTCAGTGGATAAGGAATTGGTTAGGTGGTCACGTCCAGAGGGTAGTGGTCGACTCCATCAAAGTCCAGATGGAGAGCAGTGACAAGTGGTGTCCCTCAGGGGTCCATACTGTGGCCTGTACTGTTTCATATTTTTATCAGTGACATAAACAGCGAGTTCAAGTGCACCGTCAGCAGGTTTGCAGATGACACCAAGCTGAGTGGTGTTGTCAATATGCCAGAGGGACGGGATGTCACCAGAGGGACCTGGACAAGCTGGAGAGGTGGGCCCAGGTGAACCTCATGAGGTTCAACAAGAGCAAGTGCAGGGTCCTGCCCCTGGGTGGAACAATCCCCACTGTCAATCCAGGCTGGGGGAGGAGGTGACAGGGAGCAGCCATGCAGAAAAGGACTTGGGGTGCTGGTGGATGAGAAGCTGGACACGGGCAGCCAGGGTGTGCTTGCAGCCCAGAAGGCCAATCACATCCTGGGCTGCAGCAAAAGAAGTGTGGCCAGCAGATGGAGAGAGGGGATTCTGACACTCTGCTCTGGTGA
>VWZY01004883.1:8817-19011 GCA_013399075.1 Chloroceryle aenea | reverse complement strand
CTAGGAAGACAGGCTGAGGGAGCTGGGATTGTTCAGCCTGGAGAGAGGGCTCTGGGAAGACCTCATATCAATCTTTCATTACCTGAAGGGGGCCTACAAGAAGGCAGGAAAGGGCCTGTTTACAAAGGCCTGGAGTGACAGGATGAGGGGCAATGGTTTTAAACTAGAGAAGAGTAGATTTAGATTGGATGTTAGAAAAAGTTCTTTACCATGAGGGTGGTGGAGCACTGGAACAGGTTGCCCAGGGAGGTGGTTGAGGCCCCATCCCTGGAGATATTCAAAGTCAGGCTTGATGAGGCTCTGAGCACCCTGCTCTAGTGAGGATGTCCCTGCTCACTGCAGGGGGGTTGGACCAGATGACCTCTGGAGGTGCCTTCTGCCCCAAACCATTCTATGATCCCCTCTTTCCCTCTGCTCACTTTCATTGTAAGTTTTGACTAGGAGCAAAATGCTGTCATGAGCTCTATCAGAAGAACTTGTCATTTAGGATCTGTTAGCACAGGAGCACCAGTGGGCTCAGCTCACATCCTGAGCAAGGTACTAGAGCAACACGATTTTGTGCATTGAGCCACTCCTGCAGTGAACACGGCAAGCTGCAACACTTAACTTCCATTCAGATGTGATGCATGGAACGACAGACTCTGAGACTAGATGAAATGAAGGAACGGGTTATGGTTTTTTATTGATTGAGTAGATGTTCAGTCAATATAAACCTGAGGCCAGATTTGTGTTTTAACTGAGCTCAGTGATTTGTATCACAACTGTGAATGCCACAATCATATTCTCACTGATTTTATACAGTACTTAAAAATAACTTGCAAAACCACAAGGTGATATTACCTTCCTATAGATCTTTCTTCTTATTAGTTTTTAGGTTTAATTATATTCCTACTTGTTCTATACCTCTCCCAGGCCTACCTCCCCCATATCACAAACATATGTGTACAAATGATGTACACAATATATTGAAAGGACCCAGAGGTGCTTTGCAAATTGTGGACTTGATTCTGTGTTTTAAGCTGCTACCTTTTCATCTTGTGAAGGAGAGTGATGAGCCAGCTAAGCCAGCTGTCAGACTGCAGCAGCATTTGAAAGCAAGAGAAGGTTTGGTGCTTTACATCTGGATGTTCTTTTCTCTGTAGAAAGGGTCTTCTCTGTCCCCATCATAGAAATGTGCCTAGAGAGCTGTTGGAGTTAGCAGGCTTCATCTGTAGGTACACATGGGAGAACAGATGCCAGGTTCAAAATAACCACGAAAAAATGGGCCTGGAAAAGTAACCTGTTTCAATGACCTTCTCTTTCTGCTGTCTTGGTACTCCAGAGGACATTGCTGTCAATGGCATTTACATCTGTGAACTGAAGGGGGTGCATGGCCGTGAGGTAAGGACATTCATCTACTCCTGGTTAGTTACTGACTCAGTTCCCCCAGTTCCTATCTGCAACAGAGAAACGTTTTCTCAGAGCATTCTCAGACCTAGCTTTTGTTTTCCTCAAAATGGAAGTGCACAAGAGCATTCACTCTTCATGGTCTTTCAAAGGCAGCAAGAGGCAACACTACAGTTCACAGCTGACAGGCTGTTCTAGGATGAACACGGATCAGTCCAAAGGAGGGTGGGAAGAGCAGGACAAGACTGTTCTGACCACATTGCATGACACAGAGACATGTCCCAGGCTGGCCAGGACTCAGCGAGGACAAAAGCCTCATCTTCCCTTTGGCTAAACTGTTCTCAGGTGCTAGCCAACAAAATGTGTAAGCTGATTTTCCATCTTTGAGAAATGAAGAACAAAAGGTAGAATTACATTTTCCAGGCAGCTTCAGCAGTGAATAAAATCTGTTTCTTCTGATAGATTTGATTTTTCCTTTAATTATCCCAGAGTTCTTATGTTATGTAACCCTGTCCCCTGTGCTACAACAGATTGCTAGTATCTTTTAGATATATATATTTTTTAATACTTGTTTTTCCATGTAAAAAAAATCAATAAATACATCATTTGGGGTGAAAAAAAACAAGCTCATTGTACAAGGCCAGGTAAAGTTTGCTTAGCAACAGTGACCACATTTTGCCAGCTGTGCCCAGTTATCTGAACAGCTCTTACTATTCAGGGTTCATACTTTGGCATGCCATTTTACTCAAGAAAAACAAATAAAAATAAAAAGGAGTTTGAGCTTTCTTTGGAAAAGCTCTTCAAATACAGTTTATCAACTAGGAAAGCACTCAGCTATCATTTGAGATTATAAGGTTTGTGCAAGTTTGGGTATCAATAAATAATAATACATCTGCCATTCAGGTCTTGTTCCTAGGAGCTGAAGTGGAAGAGCATATATTGTAACCTCTGCAGTTTTGCTTTTGCCTGAGGCAAGATCCTGGCTCCATGGAAAGCAGTGGCAAATCTTGCATGAGTTCAGTGACACAGGATTTCTTCTCAGATTCTCAGCATTAGAGTGGGCGTCGTGCACCACTGGCTGAAGTCTGGCTCGGCCTCCGTAGCATTTACAGCTGTGATCTATTGAGATGAATTTCCAGGGCTCACCTTATCAAGGAAAAGCCTTCAGTTAGATTTATTAACACTGGTTTTCAAGATAGATCGTATGGCACCTTTCCACCCAAGCAGAACATGCAAATGACAAGTACTGCACACTTCACCTGAGTGTGAAAGAACACATTGCTTCCAGAACACCAAACCACCATTTTTAATTTTACTCTTTAATCTCTTTCCACAACTTAGAGCTAGATGATTAATTGTTAGGGCCCTGAGTGTGCTAAGAGGCCTTAATGGTCCTGATCAGCCTCACTTGGCTGCTTCTGCTTCCTCTGGTTTCCAGGGACTCTATTTAAGCTCAGGCCTGGCTAGCCCATCCTGCTTCTTGAAAATAATAGAATGTGTGAATCAAGAAACAACCAATCCAACCAGGAAAAGAAGGACCTCAGGTTAGACTAAAAGATTTTTGTGGTGGCTAAAGAGCCGGAATAAAATTTTGGAGCAAGTTAACCTAGTGTATTCCAAGTGTATATATATTGAAATCAAAGGATAAATATGTTTGGGTTGATTTTTGGTTTGGTTCCTTTGGCTTTTTTTTTTTCTTTTCAATTTGGAGCTATTAGTCTCATTTTTAAACCATTTGGGTTTTACTTTGATTACATTTTAACTGTAAAAAAAAAAAAAGAAAAGAAAACCAACATGATATCAGAGTGAAAAGTGTCTGGAAAATGTTGTGAAGAAACAATTGTGTCTAGAATGGTATTGGTCCCCGAATACCTTGTCTGCTGGGGGGAAGTGGGGAAAAAATGTGAACTGCAAAGATCTCTTTACCTTCCCCGTTGTTTCTAACAATAGCAGGAGCTTCATGGAAACTTGATGGCTCCTGACCCTCACACTGCAGCTCACTACCTTCTCTTTTCAAGAAATTCTTTAACTGAGTAGCACACTCAGCCTGCTTTTCCACAAGTTCAAGAATATAGGGTATTACACATGCTGAATAAGGGGTTCTCTGGGTGTATCTTAGCTCCTGGTACTCTTCCAACTTCTTCATACTCTCCTTTGTCAGAACATGCTTTGTAGCATCCTCATCTGCTGACTGTCCCTAGTTGTTTTTTAATAATCTCCTTAGCTGATCGTTTTGAACCTTTACTAGCAACCAGGTATTTGCTAAAGACCCCCTAGGAATGAAAGGGAGATGAGATTTTCATATGAAAATAGAAATTAATTGCACTTATGGTTTCACTTTCTCGAGGTAAGTAGATTTCCTTTGTTTCACATGAAACTGCTTGAGTGGATGTTATTCTTAAAATATACAAGTAGCATAAACCTGAAGCAGCTACAAGAGATAAATTTCTCACAAAGAATGCCAGCCTACAGATACAGTACAATGAGCTAGGGCATGGTTTTTTAATCACAAATACCCCAAACAACATGTGATTGCCTTATTTCTGTACAGTGATTATTGCTGATGCACTGTCAGTAGAAAAAAACCAACCAAACAAAAGAATTTCCTACAAATAATTTTGAATAATTCTAGCCACCTAGAATTTAAACTGAATGTGTCTAAATCCTAAGGCAGCAGGATCTGTGAGGCACGAACTCACCAAACCCAATAGCAGCCATATAAAGTCAAGGTGAACATCAGCTGGCAACTAGTGAATGCTGATGAGTTTATCCAAGACTTGTAGCTTGGCCAGTGGTGCGAAAATGCAAACTGATTCTATCTTCAAGGCAGGTACCTCAGTGAGGCAGCTCTGTCTGAACAGTAGCTGAGTGGCTTCATGTGTTACCTTACTGAATATCCCATGGGAATAAAACTGACAGTCAGAGTCACCCTTTGGAGGTCTTGGATCCTGTGTTCTTCTAGGCTTTCTGAGTTTGAATAAGCCTGTTCAGGTATGAATAATGTTTGAATGTTCTCTACATCAACAATAGTCAGGGTAGAAAAGGAAATATTTATGACTGTATTTATTGTGGATAAATTGTCAGAGAATTGGTCCTTAAAATGATTGGGTGGCAAAGGATTAGCACATTTTAGTATAGTTACATATTTGCAATATTTTAAGTGTGTGAAAGAAGAGATAATATAAGCCCATACTTTTTTTTTTTCTCAGGGAATTTCTAAATGTACTGTTAAGAGACCAACAAAATGTGTAATCCAAATATTAGTGTTCCAGTAGACACTTCAAAATTGTTCTAAATACAGAAAGTCTGCAGATCACCCAAAATCAAATGAAAATCTGAGAGTCTGGATTCTGCCTTGTGTTTTGGGAATGTTTTCCCAGAGTGGGAAGCAGCTTGGTCTGGAAGAATGCACAGCACAGGGAATCGGGAGTGACTGGGGAACCTGCCAGTGACCGGCTGCATTGCCTTGGGCAGACATTCAGCTCCTTGCCTCGCTTCCTCCTCACACGAAACAAGGCTCAGTGCACGCCGAGGGTGAGAAGCTGGGGTTCAGCAGGGCACGATCCTTGTCGCCTTTCTCAAGCCTGCCTTCATGCAGAACAGAAATGTGGCTGTTCTGCAGGCACTTGGCTTCCCCTTTCTTGGGGAAAGGGCAAAGGCTGCCTTGCCACGTTCAGTGTTCAAACTACAGTTGTCATCAGACAGATCCTTACAGATCTCTCAAAAATTGCTAAGTGGGCAGGTTTGTTTCCTTTGACAGATGTAGAAAATAAGAGGTGACTTCAGAGGTTCTCAGTTATGCTTTTGTCACTTAGGAGGATGCATGTGGCAGAAAATTAGTCAGACTTGTTCTCCTGTGTTAATAATGTGCTTCTGAAAACCCCAGAGAGCTGGAGCAAAGCTAAGTCTGGGTAGCCAGACCATGCCCTAAACATTAGACCATCTCTTCAAAAAGGAGCTAAGAGATTTGGGCTCCACCAGACATTAATAAGTGCCCATGTGGAAGTTGTCAGATAGCAATACAGCATCCCAGAGGATAAGCTCTATTATTTGTTCTGTAGCTTCAGCCCTACTGAGCCTTAAACCACATCCGGCAAAACTGTTCCCAGATCACTCTGGCTCTTGTGTGGGGCAGATAAAACCCTTCCTACCACTGCGGGGTCTGGGTCATGCTTGGTATCTGGCCTTAGCAAGATTTTGGCTGTTGTGGGGTTACTATTTTCTGTGGATTGTACTGGAGACTCACATGCAGAATGCATTTCATATGCTTTTATGATATTGGAAGAAAAATTGTCTTGTGTACTGTACCTTGTTCTTAGGAAATCCTCTTCCTTTACTGCGTGCTTTTCTGGGATTCATCTGTTAGCTTTTCTGAGAGTTACCTGTTAGCACCTCCTATTTCCAACTCCCTCCTCTGGAAGGAATTCTGGAATCCTTCTAATGGACCATGATACACTAGAGGGAATGAGTTGGACTGCTGGTTACTCATCTGTGTTCACTGAATGTGAAAGTAAGTAAAGTTTCTCCTGCATTTGTAGTCAGGCCCCCAAAAGGCACAGTAATCAGTCTCTTCTGTTATGCCAGCCTTTGTTTTTGGACACTGGAAGTGCAATTGGGCAAGTGTGCCTGCATCACTGCTCAGATGTTGTAAGGCAGGTAGAACTTACTGTCTCTGATCTGCTGTGCTTTACCCGTATTGTAGAGTCAGTGCAGTTTAAAATGAAGTTTTCTTACCTTTCTCTTATCTATAAAAGGACTGACTTGCTGTCACCACTGAAAACATCAAGAGGGAAAGCCTAAGGCACAGACAGAAGCCTGTCTTCTCTCTGGTCTGTCTGAACAGCTACAGGTTCAAAAGCAGATATTGAATGTGTTTCTGGTTTCAAATACTTCACGTAATACTGTAACAGTTACTGCTTTTTGCCTTGTGGTATCTCTGAATTAAGTTCTGCTCAGAGCACTGTAACTGAGATCGCTTCATGAGAAGGTTCTCTTTACACTCACTGGCAAAATGAGTGTGAAGTGTATAACCCCCACTCCTAAGCACTGTTCTTTGCTTTATTTTAATGCAACTGTGCTGATTTCTGCTACCAGAGAGGCTGTGCCTTAATACTTAGGATGAAATCCTGAGGCTGTTCAGGACAAATGGAAGTCTTGTCACTGATTCAAGTTGGACTAGAAGTTTATCCTTAAAAGCATGAGATTTTTAGAATGGTAGCCAGGAGATAGGGTAGATCAAAAATCTAAGCTAATTTTAGAATGGATCAGTTTAAGAAAAATACCTGATTTTGTGGTTGCCAGCAATTACCTGAATGGTGAGAGCATTGACTGAGGATTGAAGACCAATGAGGCTGTGTTCTTGTTTATGCTTGATGGAAGAGGGAAGTTTTGGGCTTCTACCTGTGTTCACAAAACTACTGAAGTATGTTTTCTCTAAAATGCTACAGCATAGATTGCCACTCTGCTGTACCCCAGAGAGGACAGATGTTGTAATGACATGGAGAATTAAATACTGATAGCACAGCACAGCGCAAAATTCTGATCTCATCTGCTCTGGTACAACTGTACCAGAAGAAGCACTTCACAGCAACACTGAGTGGCCATTTTTGTTCATCTTCAGCTGGTTTATATGTGTTTCATTCTGCTGTGCATTTTTACAGCACTGCAAGTGCCTGGAGTCCAAAAGCATGAGCTGATGTTCGGCTCATGCTACTCCATCTTTCTTATGCAGGCCTGACAGAAGCAATGCCTGCCCCGGGGTATCAGGAGGGTTCTGTTGCTTGAGACTAGCCTGCCCAAAGCAGTCTTCATCAACACACCTCTACTGTCTTGCCCACCAAAACGAGGTAGCCTCACGTGAATCACCTTTTGGCATTGAAGTCTGGCCTGGGCTAGCTCTGGGGATATGCCCAAGAGCTGTTTTGGGTAGCGCTTGTTGGCTTAGGCCAGAACTATGCCAAGAGTCTGTCTCAGTCTCTGGTGGCACAGGTCATTGTATTCTGGGGCCCAGAAACATTCCTAAAACTGCAAGATATTTACTGGTATTGATAGATCCTAAGCTAGTACAGGTTTCTTATCAATAAATGCATATTAAAAATATTTAACTGAGTGTGTCAGCAAATGTAGTTTTTATTACAGTGGAGATGCACAAGTGTAGCAGGAACATCAAACTATGATAGAGTTGAGACTATGCAGAAAGTAAAAACAGTGAGAGCTTTCCTGGAACACCAGAGCTTGAATGGATATTGAAGCTTTCACCAGCTGAGCTGAGCAGAGGGAATAACTGAGTGTTGTTTGCTTTGTCATGGCGGTGTGGTGCCTTCATGGGAGGGGCTTTGTGATCCTTTCCTGAAGGACAGGAAATACAGAACAGGGAATGAAGGATATGTAATTTGGAAAGGATTTGCAGGGGATTTGCAGTACACAAGGGGTTCCCCCCCCACTTAGAATTTCAAAACATTTGAAATTTCAACTTTGTTGTGATTTGAAATGGGAATTGGTTTTTGTTCTCCTAAAATGTTAAACAAGGAAAATGTTTTCTGCCTAGCTCTAAGCAAAGTATTGCAATGAACCTTTTAACACAACATCCCCAACTGGCCAAAAAGTTCTTCTGCAGCCCACCAGAAGTCCTAGAAAAGACTTGGCCATGCAGAAAAGGTTGACTTTAATTTGCAAGAAAGGAAAAATTTTGCATGACTTCAGAAGTGATGAAAGATAGCTGAATAAAGGCTCAAGGAGTTGTGACTGTAGCGAGGGAAGTGGGTGGACAGATCCCTGTATACAATAGTGCTATGAAAAGTGAAATTGCTAAAATAGCCCCTGCCTAATGTAATCACCTTTCAAAGAATATTTGAGAGACATTTTGTCAGTCCGATATAAACAAAGACTATGTTTGAAATTCAAAACTTGTCCAAAGTAATTTTTCTTTCAAAGGCTGTTTCCCCTCCTTGTACCCATTCTAGTGCTTTAAGAAGACATCTTTTTAGAGGACAAGCTATTTTTAATTGTTTATTAGAAAAAAAAGGAAAGAAAAAGGACAACCAAACCCAAACAACCAAAATCCTTTTACAAAGCAATGAAGAAAAACAAATGTATCTTCCAACAACTCCACTTTTCTTGAAGCGATAGTGAGCATGATAGAAACTGCATAAAAGCAGTCATTGCCCAAGAAATATTAGGCACTATTTCTAGAGAACAAAGTCTCGTGAGAATATAGGGAGAACCATGGTACCGATAATGTTTGTTCCATTTACAAAAAGACTACATCGGGACAATAACTTCAGATCTTACAATGATTTCTCATTCTAAACCATTCAAGATTGCATTACAAACTAGTAGTGTGATCCCTTAGCTGTCCCTGTGGAAGACTCTCGTGGGCTTCAAAGACAGTGCTGTGTTCAGGCTGACATGGGATCATGACCTTGACCCAAAGACAAATTATTCACTGTGGTCTCTCCAACTCATGCTGAATGGGAACTACTGAAAGGAAAGGCAGCAAACTGACTAATCTTGTCTTTATTAGTTGTGGCTGCTTAAGCCAGGAAATGAAAAAAAAAAACCCAACACCTATTTTGCCATTAAATTTATGTGGGGAATTTAATTATGGAAGACATAAGTCAGTATCACTGAGATAGGGTCCTGAATAGAGGGTGTCTCAGGTATCCCCCAGTACCTCTTACAGTCACAAATAATCACCTCCTCCATTTTGCATTTGAACGCTGAAGTCCGTGAACATCAGGAATAGTGACGTGGTTACTTGTGGCTTTGTGTCTGGTGGCTGACTATGACCCGTGACAGAGTCCCTTTGCTGCAGGTGGCACATTTATATCTGCTTTCCTCCTCAGTCAATTGCAAGGCAGCTTTTCTTAAGGCAGGTCACAGCACGGGAGTACTGACAGGACTGCTCTCCTCTACTCATCTCCTGATTGCTCCTTACTGACAGGCACCTACTGATCTCTCTCATCTCTGTTCCTTGGGTCTCCTTGTAGCTTTTAAACCATGGCATGTTTCAACCAACAGCTACAAGTTTTTAGGGGAAGTTGTGAATATAACATAACTCTATTATTTGATTTACAAGAAACGGGAAAAAGCCATTGCCACTATTTGCAGGCATTGGTGGAAGTTATCTCAAAAAGGAAAAGTGTTAAATTGTGGATGCTGCCATAGTTTTTCTTGATTGCAATGTGAATCACCAAAAGGTTTCAAAACAAATATGTGCCATTATATATTCTACCCTTCTTACTCTTGCAGATTAAAAATAGGTAGAGGCCTTGTTCCATGGAGGCCTGTGGGAGGGCACGCAGCCCAGATCTTCTCAGAGCCTTTACCACCTTGCTGGGAAGTCCTTGATTGTACAGAACTGGGGAGCAGGGGGGTGACTTGTGAGCTCCCACTGCCACCTCCATGAGTAAAGTCACTGCAGTCCCAGCTGAGGGCCTGATCCTGCTATACAGGTCCACTCAGAGGGCCAGCTGCAGCCTTGGCCTAATCTTAAGAATTGGGGGGAATTAGTTATGCATTATCTGTCAGTCATGAACATATTAAAGAGAAGTCCATCCTGGCAGTTGCACCGCTACTCTCCGTGCCTGTTTTCCCATGAAACCTACCTCCTTTTTTGCTTCTTTATGAGCTGTTGTTTCTAATTTTTGTGAAAGTATCAGGGAGCTTGTTTTGCTGTAGTGAGTAAAACGTCTTGGCAGAAAATGAGGAAACTGTTAAGAGGGAGGGGCTGCTACATTGTGCATATGTTACTTAATTGTCTTAATTGAACATTAATACAACGAGACCGCAGACTTCCTCTCCTCTCTT
>VWZY01004879.1:1631-13305 GCA_013399075.1 Chloroceryle aenea | reverse complement strand
CCCCTCCCCAACCCCCCCCCCAAAAAAAAAAAAAAAAAAAAAAAAAATAAACCAAAAAAAAACCAACCCCCAAAAAAATCAATCCCCCTGTTTTGTTTCTGCTGACTGCACTGAACTGGCAGAATAGTCTTAAAGATAATTGACAAAATGACAAAATGACAGGATAGAATAAAATGTTAGAAGAAAGGAACTGACACAGGCATTCCTGGGATTTTTAACAGTTAAACCACAATGGCCTGTTCAAATGAGCACATTACTCCCACAAGAGAAAGTAAATTTTATCCCTCCCAGAATTTGTACGTGGAACAAAACAGCAAACAACCTCTTACTGCAGTACTGAGTTGTACTGACCATGTCTTACAGTGGACTGCAGACAAAGATGAAATCTGTCCTGCCTTCTCTGAGGTTATCAGGAGCAAAGAAAGGCCATCTGGACCTCCTGCAACAGCTGCTGAACCGGAGCTGGCAATAACCTTGGCTGCAATGGCTTCAGCCATGGATTTAAAAGAGGTCTCTTTTAAAGAGTCCTAACAGAGTGTGAAACAACCAGATGAGAAAGATAGGCAGCAAGGTTTGCTTTGCATTGGCTAGATGACTGCACAAAAACAACACCGCAAAATCAGGTGCAGGGAGAGGAAAGAGGACCTTACTCTGAGTTATCTGGTCACCCTGAAATGTGATAACTGGCTGCACAGGGCCACATTCTGCCACTGGTACCATCATCTGGCAAAACCACAACACCCTGCTCTCCCAGCGTGTGAAGGAAGGGTACTTGGAGACAGATAGGAAAACACGGTGAGCAAGAAACAAAGCTTGTTGTTGGATTTTACTTTTGAAGTTAGCCAGATAAGTAAGAAACAATCTCAGCCCAATTTCCAGAATGAGCTAAAAATAAACCAAAGGGTTTATTTTTAGATAGATATACCAAGCTATCCAATAATAGCTCAGCTTTACAGTATGTAAGAATAGGATCCAGAATCTAATTTTGGTTATATTACTGGAAGTTTTCCATTGGCTTCAAAGATAATTAGCAGTTTCACCAAAGTAATTTGATCAAAATTTGGCCATAGATCTTTTGTTCCTTGATCTGATGCACTTAAACACAAGTTTTAGTGGAAAAATAATTATTTATATATATATATAAAAAACCAAAACAAAACAACATACTAATCTACCTCTCAGTTTTTTTGAGGTTTAAATTATTTTAAGTGTTTTGAGAATGAACAGTGCTATATGTATGCTAAACATTATTATGCATTATATAAATGCATAATATCAGGCATGCTATTTTAAGCTTTGCCCACAGCATGATTGTATCTGCAGTGGGATGAAATGCAGCACTGTATTTAATAAAGGTTATGCATTATGTTTGTATTTCATGTTGTTAGGTCATACGCTCTGATATCTAGGTCACTGTTCAAATCTGTCAGGGGTTAACCATAGCCAGTGATTCCTGTCTGACACCTGGTTGTGCTTTTACTGCTAAAGGAAAAAGTTGTTCCCCTCTGTAACTCATCAGCTTACTTTAGACCCAGTGAAAAGCTTTTTGATGATGCCAGCGCTTGCAGGGGTGGAAAAAATGCCACTCTTTATTCTGGGATAATCTATTCAAAACTCATCTGAGCAGTAGTGATGATAGTGATGTAAAAAGAATTAAGGACTATAGCTAAAATACTGTAAAGTCCAGCACCTTTTAGGACCACTTTTAGCTAACTAAAGCATCTGAGAATACGTGAATAAGTTTAGTAAGCTAATGGTTTACTTAAGATAACTGTTCCTTTTTTTTTACAGAGGTCTGATATGGTTTCGGTGAAGTATAGGGCAGAAGATCTCACTGGAATACCAAAATATTTTCCAGTATGGTTTGCAAGTTCATCTTTGAGGATGCTGGTATTAATTTTCAGTTGCAAAACTGAAATATGTAGACAAATTTTTCAGGTTGGATTCGTGTCTGAATTTTGTCACTACTCCTGTATTGCCAATATTTGCTCTGCAAAAGTACATTGAAAACTCACCAGATCAAATCTTCAAGCCTTCTGGTCAGCTTTTATTGTGCTTTTAGTAGAAACAGAACTCATGGTAGTTCAAATACTGATGGACAAAAAGCAGCTGAGCACGCACCTTTCCCTCTGATTTCCATAGCAGCTGTTGCTGAGTAAGGACTGGATGTGTCTCTTGTTCCTGCGTCAGGACTGCTGACATGAACAAGTGGGAGGAAGATCAAGTTCTGACGAAGATGGACTTCAGGAGCTGGTCCATTCTTCTTTCACACGGATGGGAGTGTCACGGTGCGTTTTCCTGCCTAATCAGTCTCAACACAGCCTTGCACAACTCAGCCTGTTTTAAGCTTTTAACCAGGGTGTAGGAGTTCAGAAAAAAAACCACCTCCCTTCCCCCAAGAAAAATCTAATTGCAAAGACTCGTTTTGATGTAGCATTACAGTAAACTTGAAGTACCGAAAGTGAACCACACATTGTATATTTTTTCCCCCCTAATTTTCATTCCTACTTAGTTATTCATTTTATTTACCTCCTAGAAAAAAACACACTAGAGACTGGATCTGACTCCCAGTGAGGCTCATGGTGGAGCTGCCAAGGCCATAATTCTCAGGGCTGTAAAACAGCTCCTCTTTGTTCACCCTGCTGAGGCTATCCCAGTATATACCAGCTGACAATCTGGACTCCATCATTGTTAATGCAGGCAGTCCTCTCTGTGACTCATCTTGTGGGCCAAAGCGAATGTTAATGCATAGTAATAATATCAAAATAGCACATGGTGATAGGTTTCACTCTCATTGTAATTGTGGTACTAATTACAAGTGCTACTTATTCTTTCCAATGCTCATTTGTTTTAATACTCTGAGAGACATCAGGAGCCTGGTGCATCTAAGGATTCATACAAACAAAAGCCTTTATGTTACAACATGATCTGCACTAGAAGCCATTCATATGTGCCACTTTAGTGTCATGGTCATGGTCCATGCAAACTCTCTAGACCTCCGGTGAAGCCAACACACAAACTTCATGTTTATCATTAACAAGTTTTGATATGGACAGTCGTTATTATTATTACCAGTATTTAGCATGTCAAGATGTGGAGGACAAAGGGAAAAGCAGCCTTAAATGCCAGTTGTGCAATAAATGGGCATAGTAAATAGCAGGACAAGAATGGACCACCAAAGCCAGGAAAACGATTATTCAGTTCAGGGAAGATGGTCCAACAAAATTGACTAATTTAGCTATTTAACAATCGTACTCACTGTAGAGCAATTTATTATGCTCGGTAATAAGAAAAACACTAATGAATGTCTAGAGAAATGTACTGATTTTTCCCCTTAATACAGATTCAAAACAATGCCATCAATGGATATGGGAATTCCTTGACAAAAGGAAAAGGAATATAATCATACTTTTCTTGCTTATACAGACTCTTTTATGGTGGTACCTGAGCATTTTTCTTATAATAGTCCTCATATTCCATGCAATTGAGAAGCTTTAGAGCAGGCCCACAGCAGCAAGCACCCCTGGCAGGGGGGCAGGCTGCCAGGGATGGCATAGCCAGGATGCATTGTCCTAGCCCAAGTGGCTGATTCCTTCCCCCTGCTAGCACAGCTGCTGGCACCATCACCTAGAATTAGCTCTCCAAGACTTCCCCATCCCATCCCGTCTTCTCTTCACTTTTGATATTGATTTTCCTGCAGCAGGACTACACCACAATCTCAGCCTTCTTTTCCTCTATTCCCAGCAGCACGGGAAATACAGGAGAGAAGGTGGGGACTGCTGCTTCTCAGAGGAAAGGAGAGAATTGTTGCTTTTTGGAAAGGGAAAGAATGTAAACTCTTATTCTTTCTAACCCCATCTGTATTTCACTGATCTCTCCAGTCCTCCATCCTTCAGACCTGCTCAGTACAACTACAAATTTCTCATTCACCCATATAGCTTGGGATTCTCAGGAAATCACATGCCCTTCATGCTAATAAAGATAGAAGCATGGTGAGGCTATCCTGAATCTATAGTAGAGAGAGAGAGACGCAAAAAATTAATCTGCTCACAGGCAGGTTTTTTACACTCTAGATACTAAGACTTTGTTTCTGTGGCACCATACTTTCTGGATGTTAATGCAGGCTTCTCTTATATTTTTATTATATTTTTTCGTTCTTGAGTTCTGTAAGAATCTGGTTTTGCTTCCTCTGACAATGCTAATAAAGAGAATTTCACTTGCAAGCATATCTTGGTAGTGAGACAGTTTTGCAAACATTTATGCAAATGTTCATCCAGTTCATAAACTGCATGATATGACCATCCTGAAACCTGTCTATGTGTTGGAGAGTCATGCAGTCAGGGGTTAGAAATGATGCCATCTGACAAATCAGTCCAAACTCTAGGCAGCTGCTATCCTAAGCTATCGTCCTAATGCATAGTTCATGAGTGAGCTATTGGCTGCAATGTTTGAGTTAGTCATTTATCAAATAATAATGAGCACCAAAGGCTAGATCCTGTAGATGGATGCATGTGCCTGATTCCTGCACCTTGGTATGAGGAATGTGTCTCCAGGCCCATGTTTATGGAGCTACAAATTTGTTCTTTGATCTCTTACCAATAATAAGACTAAAGAAATGCAATTTTTGTTGTTAATATTTTGTTTAACATTAGTTTGGGGAAAGGTCATTAGTCTTCAGTAGCTGTCTCATTGCTCTGAAAGGACATGCCATATACAATAAAGGACAGAAATCAATAATTGACATAAACCCCTCCTAATCTGAAAGTTACAGAATCACAGAATAGTTTGCGTTGGATGGGACCTCTGGAGAACATCTAGTCCAACTCTTCAGCCTGTCCAGGTCTTGCTGGATGGCAGCACAGCCTTCTGCTGTGTCAGACACTCCTCACAGTTTTGTATCATCAAGTCAAACATTACCATCCTCCTCTACTTTTTTTTTTCTTCTTCTTTTTTTTCCCCCTCTTCTGGCAAATTCCCAAAGACCCCAAGACTGAGAGTGGTATAGTTTTGCCCAGGGATGACAAAAACAATGAGACAGCCATATGCCTGCCCTTCTGTGCCAGATTTCAGGCATATAAGTCCACAATAAGTTCAAAAGTTAAGTATGCAGGGAAGTGCTTTATGATTTGCCATAATTCTGAGGTTTGCTCTAATCAAGAGAAGGTTCAATACCTAGAACCTATAAAGTAAGAAATTTTGGGGACAAAAGGTATTATTCTCTGGGTAAAAACTGCTTCTTTCTAAAATGCAGTAAAAAAATCCTAATAGCTATTTATAGAAACAATTCCATTAATATAATCTTTGAATATATGTCTGCTTAATTATTTTCAAAATCAAATATTGTTAGACGTTTCTGAAATTGAGTTATGTATCTGCACATAAATCCTTGTAGTAAAAGATCCATTTTCATCTTGCAACATTAACATTTAAAGCATTTTAAAAGGTGCAATAGTGCCACATGTTCAAAACAATTACAAAATCCAATTAAAGGGTAACTTCACATTGAACAGTTATAATATTAAATATATGTGCATCATTTATTAGTTAGAGGCATAAGCTTTTATTTCCCTTTTTTATTCAAATGTCTATGCACATCTGAAAATAGTACCTACTGCTATATATCCACACGCCTAGTAAACTTCACACCCATAGGTACACTAATCACAGAGATAGCTGGGATACATTCCCAGGGCATCTTCAATTACTAACATTTCTGTCACTGGAAAAGAACGTGATCTTTTCTAACAATGAAGTAATTGTTTATTTTCTCCTTGCCGTTTTGTTGCAGGAGTTAGACATTTTGGGTTACTTATTACCATGAGATAATTCCTGCTGGTCTGCTGAAGGCACAAGCAAGGCTAAGTGTTTCCTAATTCCCAGAAGGTGTGTGTTACCTCATGGTAACACACACACACACATTGTAGAGTGACATTTCTTCTTGGTACAGGCAAATGGACCGTACTGCATCCAGGATACAGCTTTTCCATTAAAATCTCACTTGTATTTCCCTGCTTGCAAAATACTTTATGAAGCTTTATAATACAGAATAAATTTTTTTCAGAGTGCTTGTACCACTTTTCATAAAATCCAGAGAAAGACTAAACAGAAACATACAACTGCTAAAAAGCTAAAGGGCTGACATTTAGGTGAAAGTTCCTGGTTTTACTCTCGTGCATCTGGGAGAGGATATTGATAGTCTCATACCACTGATGGACAACAATGTGTGGATAGCTGTCTTAAAACACAGTGTGAATATAGTGGAAACATATTATTGCTAAATGTTTTCAGGAAGTTGCTGTTGGGGCCTGACTATAAAAAGGTTTCCTAACTTTCATCAGGAAATCAGAATTGCCTTCTGCAAGTCTTCTCCTCCCTGGCTGTCTGTATTTCTCAATATTGTCAGGAATGCATCCAGTATGTATCCCAGATTTCAGATGGCTGCTTCTCCTGTTGATTCTACAGTAAGTCGCTTAGAAAGATGGACCAGTCTGTGTGGTGAGAAGCCATCTTGCATTACATCACCTCCAGGCCAGCTCTGACTTATTTTTCCATCCATTGATCCACTCTGAGGCAGAGATTCTCTGCTAATGTCTGCTCAAGAAAGATATAAAATCTCCCTTGTATGATATACAGAAGGAAATTGAGGAAGGCAAGCCCCTAAATCCATTATGAATTTCTTATTGTGGCATATTTTTATCAGTTCTCCGTAGTAGAGTCTCATTCCACTACTCTCAGCTCTGCATTTGAGTCCACTGAGATCAATATACAATGAATGTGGACGTGAGAGGGCAAATTAATGATGGAACAGAGAGGACAGTGAAAATGGCCTCCTAATTACTGCACTTGAGGATTTCCTCCAAAAACTAAGATCCTTCCAGGTTCCCTCTAGAAACGAATTTGCAGCCACTGGGCAGATACTCTTTGCGTCAATAATTTATTGTATACTCCTTATGAGGTGATACAGCCGTTTCATAATGTACAATTAGCTACTACACTTGTAAATAAAGTCACACATATCGTAATATACATGCGATCTGTGTTACAGAATCTTCAGAGGAACACCTTCTGTTAAAGTGGGACTTGGATATGGGAATGTTCTCCATGGGTAATTCCCATATGCCATAGAAATGATTGTGAACCTGGTTATCTTCTATATATGGTCATAAGTCATCTTTTCTTTTTGGTAAGTAAAGGTACCCCTGATTAGGCATATTAACAGATAAAATTTTAGTTATAGCTTTTGGTGCTTCAAATGTTTTCCTTCACAAAAAAGAGGAAGAAGTCATTTGGATCGGAGAGCACTGGAGAGACATGCTCACTTCAACACAGCTGCAGTACCAAGACCAACACGAAAAACAGATTTTTTGTTTGTGGTTTTCTTTCTCCCCAAAGTTGTCTGTGGCACTACCTCCCATATGGATGTATTTCTCAAGATGACAGCCTCTGTTTTCCATCTTCTACATACAGAAGTCTGAAACTGGATTTTTGGTCAGCGAGAGTTCAAGGAAGACTTGGGATTTTGGCTTGGTTTCATAGCTAATTACATGGGGTAAAATCCTAGCTTCATCCTGAAGTCAATGGCACAGATCCCACTGGTTTCAAGGTCAGCTACAAAAGGAAAAATACTATGATTCTGACCACGCAGTATTTATATCATCTTTATTCATGCTCATGCTTGTTATGCTTTTAGTTTACCAGATCTGTCCATTTCCCTTACTATACCTTTATAAAGGTTTTCCCGCCTGCCTGTTTCTGGAGTTCCTGTCATCTGTTTGTAGGGTGTGATCTAAGAGACAGAAAGACCACTAGCAAGTGCATAAGCTTGTGATAAAATGCTGATAGCATTCTGGCACTTAAATTCCAAATCCCAATGGAGTCATGAGACAGATTCCATTTATTTTAATTGTCTCTATATCAGTTCTTTTTAGTGCTTGTGGAGTACTGGACACCATCAGAGGACATGTACCAGAAGTGTTTGTCAGAACAAATTGGCAATAATCTTCCACATAGATATAACCATGGGGTTTTTTATTATTTTTTTTAGTTTGTTTTTTGCTTGTGTTGTTTTTTTTTTTGTTCTTTGTTTGTGTGGTTTGTTTGTTTGTTTGTTTTTCAGAACGTCTTCCTCAATTATTCCTGGCCATATATGGTATAAACTTTTAATCTTTATTCAGGAATTTCCTTTTCGATTTCCCTTTTTCTTAAGGCAGCCTGTACTAGGACAACACAACAAAAATCTGTAGTGTGATCCAGTTCCTCGCATTCATATCTGATAGAGAGGGTTTTGTGAGCCTCAGGCAGTGGAGAAATATTATCACATTTATAGAGTTTTAGGGATAACTCAGATAGTTACTCCAAAACATCCTATGTTACACCAATATTTTGCACCAACTGAGTAATGTGGAGTATTCTGCCAAGGCTCCTCAGTGTGTTTTTTCACAGCTGTAATGCTGTCAGCCCAAAGACAATGCACGCAGTGAGGAGCCCAGTGCTCCCACAGACACTCAGCTGTCTCAAAGCTGGATCTCAGCCAAAAGGCTCCTGAAACATTATCCATGGGCTATATCCTAATGTATACTGTGTGTGCATTCATACAGTCCTTTCTAATGGGAGGATGGTTTGAGGTATAGCTGCTGGGCTGGCTTATAGTCCACTCTGGAAGCGTGCAAGGCAGAGGTCCCCTCTGTAGATCTAACATTGCATTATTTTTCTATGACAGCTATGAGTTTGCACATAGATACTGTGTTTTGTTACTTTCTTTGCTCAAACCTTATTAAACTAACTTGGAGTTAAGTCATTTAAATATACACAAGCCATGGTAGTTTATACTATCCTCCTGCTTGAGCACTGTGTTGATCTAGGCATGACCTTGTTTGACTGAACAGTGTGGTGTTGTAGGCAGACAGCCCCTGATGTGATGATACGCCCCTTCATTCTGCAATCAGTGATACGCCCCTTCATTCTGCAATCAGTTTCTCTGGCAATACACTGTGGATGGCCACCATGAAGTATAGGGGCTGGGGGCTTGAAAATTAATGTCCCTGCTTCTTCTCTGGGTATTAATTATGGAGAAACTGAGTGAGTACTTCAGCAGAGCATTTATTTGCAACAGCTCTGCTCAGTGCAGCACCACTTCAGGTGCACTGGTGAGTGCAGCAGGGTACAGATGCCATCCTGGGGTCAATGACAAGAGCATCTATTGCACAGGATAGATAAAAGCTCCACTTACGCTGGCACCAGCAACAGAAACACATAGAGAGCTCCTCTCCAATTGCCACTTTAGACTGCTAATGGCTGTAGCAAGTCAGTTTTGCAATGACTGATCAGCTGTGGAGGTTGTTCTTAAATGGGCATTTGTGCTTTTGTGAGAAGGTGGCTGCTCTCTCACTTAATAAGACATAGCAATGCAAAGGAATTTATTAGTTGCACTACATTTCAGTTTAGAAAAAGTCCTTACTGACAAATGGGCCTTATCAGCAGCCTTTAGCAAGTGACATAGTAATAATTTGATTACTAATAATAACATAAATAATAAGGTGACCACACAAAATGAAATCACATACCCCACATCACAGGTTCATTCTCTGATGAAGAGATAATTTATGCAAACCTAAGTTTCTTTCATACCCTTCATGCAAAGATATCATCAGTAAGAATAGTTATTTCTTAGTGGATTGTGACACATGTCAGTTCAATGCTCCATATCATTACAGAAAAAAAAAAAAAAAGCTTTAGGCTTCTCTGCTTTCTCAAACTTTTTATCTGTTGGTTGGAAAGGAGAAAAAAGTGGTTTAAATCTGAACTTTTTTTTTTGCAGAGCGATATGAATATGGTCTGGAATTGCTGAAGTTAGTAGCAATGTGTACGTAAAAGATGATGTTTTTTAGCATCATGGGTCAGTCATGCTAAGTGGCTGATGGTTTTTGCACATTTATGAGTGTAAGAGAAAGATGCTGAAGGACCGTGGGGAACAGGAGGTCAAGAGATCCTCTGGACATATGTAAGCCAAAGAGGGTGTGTTGGCAAGCTGCCTCATGTGGTCAGGGAAACAAGATCAGGGAGGTATTATGCTCCCATTTAGAGACCAGAAAATAGTTGGAGGGAAGGAATGCTGTGTAACCAAGAATACGTGTTTGTATTTATTCATACTTGGAGTTAACAGCATGGAAGTATATTATGCTATTTGTAGGTGGTACTGCAATGAAATTTTGCAGCTGAGTGGTATCAGAATAAGTTTATTTTATGATAAATAATAAAAGAAAATAAATGTAAAAATATAGGTAGCACATTGTTTCTTGAATAACAAGCCCCTGGTGAACTGACCTTTGGTAATTAAGTAGGTAAGTAATAAAGCAAGCAGATGGTGTAAGTTTATTGAATACAATGCAGAACCTTCGCTGGAAAAGTGTTAGAGGTCTGCAAACCACAGACCACATGTTAAGAATGACCAACGTAGGTAATGCATTTGTTGTTGTCTGCCTTCTGAGGGGTGGGATTGCACATTGCATGTTGTGGAAGGGCCCTCCAATTACCCCTGAGTGGTGTATCTTCTTCAGAGTGCAGTACTCTATGTTGAAGTCAGTAAAGCTACTCACAAAAGAAGCCAATATATGGCATTCCTCCCCTGCAATGCCTGTGTCAGGGCTCTTTCCAGGGCAATGAGCTCCACTTCAGTCCTATGAGGATTCTCTGGGAAATGCTTTAGGGCCTTCTGTTGGTTTAGGTCCAGTATTTGCTGGAACAGATCCCTCTCTCATTCCTTTTTCTTTCTGAATTACATGTTGACCATTCTGTCTGTGTGCACTACTTATTGCCTCAGGGGATCCATGGCATCAAAAAGCTTAAAGGAGACTTCAAAAAAGAGGAAGGGGTTTAAAATCCTGCTTTCTTAGTACCAGTCCTAAATGCAACAAAATTGTCCCCTTAACACTACCTCATCTTCAGTTTACACTTGAGTCCAAATGAGGCAGTAAAATATAATCAACATTTTTTTCACTTGCTGTAGGTCTTCATGTAGGAAAGGTAAGATGCTTTGGAATATGGCAGTTAGCTGAGGGGCTCTGTGGTGGCTCATGTAAATAGAGGACATCAGTCAGCAGGTTAGCAAGTCTGTGGTACCCCCAGTTCTCTTTGTACAGGAGGATGTTACAGCCTCAAGAATCAGAAAGAGCCTTGCAAGGGTCTTGTGCAAGAGAAAGGACTTTGTCACAGTGGTGTCTCGGTGGCTTTGGTGTTCTCCTCTCTGCTGGGGTTTTGTGCAATTTTCAGCCCTGCTGGTTTGTGCAGTGTTGGCTGCTCTCATAAACCTCCTGATTGAATCTCAATGCACACACAAGATCAAAGGAGTTTACAGTGGGGTTTATGATGTTTGGCTGTCTTCAGTGCCCTGCACTGCAGCCTTGGGTGCTTTGTGAATAGATAACCAACACATAAGATTCAGAGTCCCAGCCTGCAATACTTGCAAAAAGGTGGTCCAGCTTGTCCTTGGGTAGTTTGCCTGGAGTTCTCTAGATTCGCCTTGGTAGAGCAGCCACCATGGTGTATTCATTATACCTTTTATACATTATTCATTATACCAATTTCCTGGAGTGTATAGAGGACAATTTCCTTCATCAACTGGTAAATGAACCTACCAGGGGTAAGGCCCCGCTAGCACTGCTGTTTACAAACAGAG
>VWZY01004876.1:55371-80319 GCA_013399075.1 Chloroceryle aenea | reverse complement strand
AAAAAAGAACCCCCCCCCAAAACCACCAACCCAAGCAAAACAAAAAAAATCCATCCTTTTAAATTTCCTGTCTGATCATTTCCTTGGGTGTCTTGCACATATTGTTCTAAGAAAAAGTTAATTACTTCCCCCCTCACTTTCTTCACAACATTCCTGATTCCATAGATCTCTGTTATATTCATCATAACCATTTCTTTCAATTTTCTAGAGGGAGTTTTATGCCTTTGATCATCTTTGTCACCTTCACTCTACCTCCTCAAGTTCTACTATATCCTTTCCAAGACTGTGATCAGAATTTAACATGTTATTCAGAATACATTAATAGAGTACATTGATGTAAAAAGCTTATCTGGAGCCATCACTGCATATGTATAGTTAGGGTTATTTTTCCACATGTGCATTACTTTTCATTAGTATAAATTAATTTTTCTCAGCCTTTTTATTATCCAGTCAGATAGTACTGCAAGATAATCCTGTGACTCTTTGCAGTCAGTATTAGATTTGACTACGCTGAATAATTTTTAACACCTGCAAATGTTGTTCCCTTTTCACATTACATGTGGATACCGTGAAGAACAGCGGGCGCAGTGTGGCTCATGGGGAAACCATCTGCTGACTTCCCCCCACTGCAAAAATAAATTATGTACTCCCACTACTTGTTTCTTTATCCCTTAAACCCCCCCTAAGATGAGAACTTTTCTATACCAATCAGACCGTGGCAGCATGCACCTCTGAAAAGCAGCTTTTAAACCTTCCAGGAAACAAATGTGTTGCTTTATGGAGCCGTGCATTTCTTCACCATATGGTCCTGCCTGCGGAGAGCAGCAAGTGCCCCCAGTACAGGGAGAACTGAGGTGTCCATCAGTGCCTGCTGCCCACCACTGCCTACTCTACCCACAGCAGCAGTGTCCATGTCTGGGGCAGCGCTGCCCTCTCGTGTCTGCTCTGCACAGCGAGCTGCCAACCCACAAGCAACTGAGTCCAGCGACCCATCCTCCAAGGAGAGGTCAACAAAGAGGCAGGTGGAAACATATTTATAATATTTGTGACAGAGCAGGAGATGGTTCACATCAACCACAGGTCTTCTGGTGCATGCTACAACTTTTGTTGCCCCTGAATTATGAGGGATGGTGGAAAGGTTAACAAAGCTGGTCAACAGTTGTCTTCTCATCCCATAGTCTCACCATTAGTAGTGTATATATATCTGTATATTAGCTAATGTATGGGAGATGAGATGACGTCCGTCTCCCAGCTGAGTGTTAAAACTGGACATACGTCAGTTGGCTCTGGAAAGTTTTCAAAGCTGTGCTGTTTTTTAGCTGATAAACATCAGGCTGGACTTGATACCTTGACATGAAATCACTTAAGCGAAGATTAATTCCAATCTTCACATTTTTCAAGTCTTCCAAACCATAAGACAGATTTTCATGCACTATGGCAGCATAGAGAGGTGCTTGACATGGTATAAATTTCATAACAGAGCTGCAGACTACTGCAGCTTTAGATGGGTAGCATATGGGCACTTGAGCTGGCTATAAGGAGGCCCTGTTGATTAGTCCATTTGTTGGAGGACCTGAGAACCTGGTTAGCTCCTATTTGGCTTTCAACACAGAATTCTTTTCCTCAGTCCCAGTGCAAGCTAACCCCCATAGCTGCAATTAATATGAATAGTCTCACTGATACCCAGAAGAAGTGTATTCCTAGATCCTGAATTCGTAAATCCATGTCTATTTTTCACATTGCTTTCATATTACTGTGCTTACAGAAAAGACACAACACTGATTCTTCCTTATTTTCATCTAGATGGGCATTGCTATTCATAAAGAGAATAATTCTCTTATGTTAACTGTCTCATGCTGGTGTAAGAGTAAGGAAAACAAGGCCAACATAAACTCTTGGCTGCATTTCGCTCTCCCAGGAGGAAGAATGTATTAGATCTTTACCACATGATGGACAGAGAAATAGCACTGTGTTGACTGAAGCTACTCCTGATTTACACCAGGGAAGAGAGCAAACAGCTGCTTGCAAAGCTGGCAAAAAGAAAAGCAAAATACAAAACAGTTGGAGCTGACAACAGCAATGCTTTGTTTCTGGTCAGCATAATCAGATAGCGATGGCTTCAGGGCTGTGTTATCCCCTTTTGAAGAAAACACAGCATTCATGAGCTGCAACAGATCCCAGCAGGCTAAACAGAGCAGCAGCAGATCCTCTGATTCCTCCCTTTGGTGTTTGCTGGTCCATGAGTGCTGATCTTACTCTGAGTTAATTATGCCCATATTTATGCATCCACCAGAAGCTCCTCATGTTTAACATGTTGTCTAAACCTGGCTGTGTATCTTTTCTATGGTCTATTCTGGGAGCCTTTGTGTAGTAGACTTTGCAGATTTCTATTTTCTGTCTGTATTACCTCAAGGACTAGTTGAATGACATAATTTCTGCGTTCTTTTAGCACAAAACATTTGCCAAGCACATGTAATGTATCTACCAGGCTTACGGCAGTAGGGATATACAGCACTACTGCTAACCCAAAAAATCAGTAAGTGTGTCTTGAAAACACCAGTAAAAAAGAGTTTTGACCAAAATGAACAAAATTAGCTGTAGACAGAAGACTTTAATTTTGAACATTTTATGTGTTTAGCTAAAAATAAAGTTTTCTTTTTGGAAACTTCTAAGAAGACATAAGGGAATTTGTGTTCGGGTTTTTCTCCTTCCTGTTTTCCACTATTTAAGAAAAGTAAAACCAATAATCTATTTCCTTATCTCCTGCAGGACCAATGGCCAAATTGTCAAGTCTTGTAAGCCTTCTCACATCACGTGACTGAGACTTTGCTTGTCTACTGTGCAGTAGCAGCAGGGAAGGAGGAAAATATTGTCCACTTGTTTCTTCTTCCCTGAAACCCTGGCAGGTTCCCTTCTTTGAGGTATGAGAAAAAGAACTGTCATTGTTTCCTCTAGATGGAAAATCATGTAGAAGCATCACCCAAAAGACAGAGAGCTATGCAACATCTGTAGCTAAGATTAGAGAAATGCTGTGGATAGTTATATTTCAAGATATGATAAGGATATTGTATTAATTTGTCATTTTTTGATAGTTCCAAATGAACTTAAAGATGAAAGTTCTAAAAACAGGCTCACAGCTATGTGACCATTCCTTGCTCCAGAATAATCTGGATGAGAAGTTCTCTGAGCAAGAAAACAAAATTCATCATTGTGCTCTGTGGATAGCATCCACTTCTTGACACCATTAGGCTTTGCTTTAGGGTGCTGGCTTCAGATAATTTCACAATAATGATGATGACCTTTAAGCCTGGGCTGGCCTGTGGGAGGACTGGAGCAACCGCATGTGGGTATGTCATTGGCACAGCTTTATCATGAGTCCTTCATAGTGTGAAACATTCTAGAAGGAGAATTCCATCCAAGAGCCATGGGAGACGTTCTAATAAACATTAAGGGTTCTAATAAATATAAATAATAAATAATAAAAATTAAAGGAAACCATCAAAGCAAAGTGTGTTGCCAGTCATTGCGTAAGGAAATGGAAAGAGATTGTAAAAAGAGCTCTACATTTCACTGGTGACTTCAGAAGTCAGAGCTATCTGAGACAGGCAAAGGGTTTACTCAATTTCTTAATTTACTTATTAATAATTCATTAGCTATGACAGTGGCAATTAAGCCCCAGACTATCTTTTTCTGTCCTTTCATCTTTCAGACTGCAAAGATGGACTTCATCTAACTCAGTCCTAGAGATTTTCTATGTAATTTTCATTTCTCTTTCCCCCTTTCATTCATTACATCTCTGCTTCTACTTTCAATTACATTTGATTCTTCACAGCTTCCTTTCCTGGCCACACACTATTATTGGTCTTCTCTTTTCCAGTGTGATCCTCCTAGTGCCTTCCTGACATTAACATTCACTTTGTTGCAAGAAGCTTGGTCCTTGCTCCATGATGCTCTTAATTGGTTTTTGACCTTCCCATACTGCTCTGCCCTGCCTGCTTGTAACTTTGATTTTCTGCACACCATTCTGCTCTCCATCTTTCACATTCTGCATTTCCCCCTCTTCAGCTGTCTTGCTTAACATATTGCCTTCCTGGAATCTCTACTCCTTAGCTTAATCAAGTGCTATTTTATTAACTCTTTTGAAGGAAAGGCTGTTTTTCTGACTCTGCATATGTAGATGGCATTCTTTTCACCTCTCCTGTGCGGAGTAAAAAGAGGGCATCGTACAGTAATGAGGTAATGTATTAGAAATGCGGTGTGTTTCCTGTACTCTAAGAGAAAGAGCTTGTAGACCTTGTGTGACAATCAGTTCTTAGGTCTTAGCCCATAACCAGTTAATTTAGCTACATACACAATATTCTCTCAGAAGAGGATAATGAAGAATATCACTGTAACACGTCAAAAGCACCAGTAAAAGAAGGGAAATCATCAAGAATGTAAAACATCTCTGAGTGTTTCTGTGAAACTATTTTTCACACCACTTTCCTCTGTTATTTTTATTTATATGCAGACATGAAACATAATTTCAACTCTACTGAGCTCTTTCTATGTCTTTTTATAATGAGAAATACATGCAAATTGTGGTTCTTCTCTTGGCTGGATCACACAGACTATGTCTCAGGTTGTGTAGATCAAGCTATCACCAGTGACACAGAGTTAGATTTTTTTCTACCAGTTGAGAGTTAGACAGCAGGCTTTTCTCTGACAGTAGGGGAAAAATAACACTGACTTTCTTCAACTTCGAGTAAAACTGGACAATAACAGGTTCAGGAATTGCCTATTCTAATTTTCCAGGATAGGATCTTCCTGTCTGGGTATTTATACAGCAGCTACCACTGTGGTATCTAAACCCCCTATTGATTTATTAAAGTGCACTCATAAAGCTCTCTGTATTTTTTTCCTTGCTCTGTTATTTTATGTGGTGTTATTGTGGGAAAGCGAGGTCAATGGAAGAATGTTTTACATTTTGTGCTGAAAGTGCTGAGGTTTACAGTCACTCTGATGTGTTCCAGAAGCAACTATCACAATGTGGACCAGTAGCCAAGAAACCTCTCTCTCCTTTCATGAGTTTCTTTCTCGTAGTTGTTTGTGAGGAGTGGAGCTCCCCTGTGTGACCTCTCCAATAACGCAGATAGATTGAACTGGAATTCTTGGAAACTGAGGAGCAAATTCTTGATTTCATGTAAGAAGTCATCAACGTCAGCTCAAGTGCCAGTTTACTTTCAGTAGCTGCTTGTTGAGCAGATGGACTGTTGGGCTTTCCATCATCTGGAGGGTGTGTTTTGTTTTGTTGGGTTTTTTTAAGCTTGGCAGTTGCTTGCCTAGCTACAGTTTGATACAGTCACCAAAGCCAGGAGGTGTGGGGGTGGGTGAGCAGATGTGTCACTCTTTGAAGATGCAGCCAGAGCTCATAAGATAAAGTGCAATTGTACCCTAATTGAGTCTGAGACATGCAGGCCACTTTTGGTGCCCACAGTGCACACAGGGAGCATGAGGAAGCACCTTGTCTTCAGACATGTGAATAATAGCAGCAGTTTTTAATGGAATGGGAATAACACTGGAAAAGAAACATTGCCTTCCCTTTTCTCAACTCTGGCCAGAACAAATTGTTCTTCATTTAACTGTAAAGCCAAGAGACTAAATAGCTTGAGTATATTCCGGGAATGGTAGTACTTGAATGAGGTGATCCAGAGGGAAAACCTGCTCATGTGTTTCTGGCATCTTGTCCGTGATATCTCCACAGAGAGATTGGAAAGGATGCAGCTGAAAGTGGGGCTCAGCTGGAAGTGTGCACTGATGTAGCCTGGAAAGAAAGGGGCAAACAGTAGTTACAAGAAGACATGAGGCATGGCCAAGTTATAGTCTTCCACCATCTGAGAGAAGACAGCAGATTCTCTGCTCACCTGTGCCATGAGGGGTGTAGGTAAGTACCCATATCAGGTCCTTGGAAGAACATATGTCAAGCCTCATGCTTTGCAGCACAAAAATAGCAATTACTAACAGCTACAGTGTCACTCCAAAGACTTGCAGTCAGTCCCAGACCCCACATAACTGTGCAGTAACCAACTGCCATCCATTATTTGCCCTAGGAAGGGGCAAACATTATCAATGGTACAAGTAATTTCTGCAGTCATACCTGTCTGTCCTGCATCTGTCATAGTCTTGACTGACAGACTAGTAAATTTTCTGCTATAGTGGTGAAGATGGGATGGGATGGGATGGGATGGGATGGGATGGGATGGGATGTCTGTAGGAAGGAACTTCACTGCTGGGCAGATCTGAGTAGTACACCACCACAGAAGATTTCTGAACATGGACAAGAATGCACATGGACATTTTGTATGGACAAGAGCAGCAGGATTAGGTCTGAAGCTTTCATCCTTAAAAACAAAACAAACCAGTGATATTAAAAATCCATACATATTTTTGGACATTTAAAACAAATCGAACTTAAACTGGTATCTGCAAAAAAACAGTATGTTGTAAATTAAAACCTTCATGAGAAAACAATAAGCCTGTGCTTATTTTCTTTGGAATTAATGTGTATTAACTGCAGCCAGCACTTGTTCATCACTGTGCTGTGCTGATACTGGAACAGACATAAATATAATCAAATCCAGGCCTCTTTCTTTCTCTCTATTTCTTTTCCATTCTGACCAATGCATTTTAATTCATTCCATATGAATGAAGTTCAACCATTAATTTTATATAACCTGATCTATGCCACAGAATAAATAATACAGTATCTCTTGCCAAATTAGAACAGCCTAACTGAAATAGATATGTGCATTTAGTGAAGCCAAGACATAATTTGCTTGAACCAATATTAGTATGGCAGCCAACATATGGGATTTTAAACCCAAAATACATTTGTATATGGTCTTTTATAATGCAAATAGATATACATTTTTCCAAACTGGTGTATATTCAATAAAACCCACCAGCTTCCTCAGTGTCAACTGATACAGCAGTGGATAACATGCTATCCTTCCTCCTTTTATTTTCATTTCTAATAAACATCTTTCTAAACTTATTTGCTTAGATTTACTTTGTTTCTGGCAGAAACATCTTCAAAAACAGAATTCTTCCCTTTGATTTCAAGTTCACTCTTCTATTTCTCAGTAACGGTCCAATATCATAACTTAATCTGGAAGGAAAGGCAAAACTGTAATTATTTTGCAGTCCTCTCCATCCTTGGCATCTGTGCATTCTGAAATAATCATGGAATTGAGTTTTCAGAAAAGAGGCGCTGCGTCAAATCTACCTCAGTTGGTAACTTATTTTGAGTATTGATCTGCAAAAGCAAAACTGTTATTATCTTTGTGAATATACTCATCCAGAAAAGTGCTTTTATGGTTCATATTTTCAGCTGCTGTAAAGAGAGTTCTATCAGTGCATCCTGTGCTGGTTCTGCTGCTCAATCAAAATACTTCAGTTTGAACTGTTTTGTTGTGATTCACCAAACAAAGAGATCTGTAACTGCTGATAATTTTGGAGGAGGTGAGAACTGATATCACTGACAATAAAATGTGTAACTGTATGGCTACATATAGAAATTTCTTCCTAGCTCCAGGTGTTAGTGTTTGGTTATATTTCTGATGAGAATAAACAGGCAACCCTCCCTGCCTAAGTGTTAGTGGATTTGTACAAGATGATCAGCCACTTTGTGTGAACAGACCTTTTGAGTTTCTGCTTCTTGGAAGTACCATACTGGGTTAAAATAAACACAGAAGATTGACAACAAAAACCTTGAAGTGCTTGTTCTGCAGGATTGTCTCCGTTTAAGTCTCAGGGCAAGCTCACATGAAACACAGAACAGGATTTCTCTCTATTAGACCCCTTCCCCCCTCCCTCCCAGGGGAGGATAAAAGGGGGAATAAGGAAAAAGAAAAATGCCTCACACAAGATTGGAAGTTAAGACTATAACAAATTTAATGAATAACAGAAGAAAAACAGAAGAAGGTATATTAAGGGAAGGAGGATACAGAACTGTATACAAAACCCGCTCTCAGATGGTGATGGATTGTGCTGTGCACGTGGAGTGAAGCCCAGCCCTGCTGGGATACCCATACAGCAGCAGAGCCTGGGAAGTAAGAGTCATCATCATCATCCTCCCCACTCCCTGAACTTCCTGTCTCCTTCCTATTTGGAGTGGGTCAGGGAAGGGGAGGGAATAACAGCTGCCCTCTGACTCCTCAGGGTCCTTGGGTTACCACCTGTACCCCTACTCAGTCTGTTCACCCTTAAACCACAACAAGGACTTTCTCCAAAACTTAGTGAAGTGAAATGTGAAGTCTCCAGTGATTCCAACCAGCCTTGGCTCTTCCTCAGGTTTTGATGTCTGTCTCACATTACAGCAGAGGTGGCTTATGGATACAAGAGAGTCACACCAATCTAAGTGTAGGATAGGCATTCCAGGTGCTAACCTATATCACACTTTTATCTCACTTTTGAATGTTGTGGAGATTTCATTTTCTTAGAGTATAAAACCTTCTGATGTCTCTCATAAACAAATTAATGTTTTGAAGAACAGCTATGGGAGATATTTATTTTTAATATCACAAATTAAAAGTCTATGGTGGGTGATTTTACTGCAGTTGCAAGATGAGGGTCTCACTCTGCAGAGCTTACTTGAAGGTAACTGCTTCTTTGACAGCAAATAAGTCAATGCATCTGCACAAAGTCCATTGTGAATCTCTCAATTTATGGTCTCCAAGATTGTTATATATATATATGTTATTCCACCATATGAACTTTTCCCCTCTTAATTGTTGTTTTTAACCAAAATAGCTATGTACTTAGAATATTAAACATACTAACTCTAGTAATCACAAGCTTAAATTGAGTCCAGAACTGGAAACAACATTAAGGAGTATTCCTTTATCCTTCATCTGTCCTACACAGAAAACAGGGAGTCACCAAAAGTATATATGTTTGAAGTGATGCTCATCTTACATACTTTCAGATTTCTACTGTATAAGTGTCTACAACTAAACTAATTGTCTTGATTTTCATTGTAATAAATGGGCATACAGTCAATATAGCAATAGGCTTAGAGCTGTGTAGTCTCTGGATTTTCACCAATGCAGGTGATGTCATGCTGTTTTAAGATCAGATGAGTCATAATCTCTTGACCAGAATGATGAGGGATTTGAATCAATTGCTTAAATATATGCCTGTCATGACAGCTGAGACAGCACCACAGGTTGGCGGGTACAAACCCTATTGGAATTATTTCAGGCAACTGTACAGGAGCATCAAGTGCACATCTCAAATGGCACTAGGAATCCCTGTTTGTATTAGACACCTGTGCTCAGGCAATTGAATCAAGTCATTAGCTAGCATGTGGAAAAGGATCAAGGTAAATAAGTATCTTTTTGTTTCATGTTATTGAGAATAAATATTCTTCAACTAAAACATTCTTTAACTAAAAGACATGCTAACTAGTATACTTGTCCAGAAAGATTGGGTTGAAATGCTGACCTCGTGGTAGCTTAAGGTGAAATGTGTACCAAATTTAGCTGCCAGGAAATGATTAGTTCTCAGAAAACAACAGTTTTCTTACTGCTCTCATTGAATAGTGCTACACTGACACTATTGGGACTATGCAAGTAGCAGGATTTTATCCTGGAATACCCATTTATGACATGAGGGCAAATAGTAATAGTACAGACAGACATTAAAGAAGAATATATGTTTCTTATGAAATCAGTTAACAGTCATGAAAACCACTTGAAATTAATAGAAACTAATCGAAAGCAATGGAGAATTACCTGAATATATAGCACAAGTGGGTGAAATTAATTGAAGATAATTGAAAGTGACTGGAATTAATAAAAAATGGAAACAAATTTAGCTTAATTGAAATGTATTGAAATTGAATTAAACTCAATAACTCAGAATCTATTAAATTTAATAGAATCTAATTGATATTCATTTTATGCAATGTTTAATAGTAACATAACATTCTTAAAAGGGATTTTTATTAGACATTTTATTTGTATAAAACTATTTTCATATAATAGTAAGAATAGAGTTTTACAGAAAAAAAAAGTGATGTAGAAACTATAAGCTTCTTTTGGAATAGTTATGTGGATGGCATGCAATACTGATAAAAGTTCCTGACAGGATTTAGTAAGATAAAAAGAAGTCTCATGGATTTTGTATCAAGGTTGAGGCTTTTATTAGAGTTTAATGAGAACATTCTATCTGTTAAGATGTTGTCTTTGATTTGATAAATAACTCCTTGACTAGATATTGAATCCAGCATCTGTCTTCTTTATGAGTGTACTGTGAGAACCCTTACTTGTTGTCTTTAACTATGAAGCATTTTATGTCTTATGAGCTTCCGAACAGATTTCCTTCTGTTATAACACTAGTGTTTTTACCATTTCCACCTCCCTCAACCTTTGTTGCTTTTGAAGGAACTAAATACTTTCTTATGTAAGCCCATTAACAGATATATTTAACTCAATGTTTTTGTTTATGGATATGTGTTCTTGTAGTAGCTTGCAGGTAATTGAATGACAATTAAACATTTTTTACTGAACTGGTGCTGAGATCTCACTATTTCAAGAACGTGAAATACAAAGAAACCAGTAAAATCAGGAATAAAACATAAAAACAGAACAAATTGTATGTTAAATATTTATGAAAAAATAAACAAAACATAAAACAAACAAAAAGCAAGAAAAGTAAAACACACAAAACCAAACCAAACCAAACTGAACCAAACCCCAACCATCAAACAAACAAAACCCAACCCAACCAACCAAAACAAAACAAACAACCACCAAAAAACTCAAACAAACAAGACAAAAATGCAAAATAAAACAAAACAAAAAACTCCAAAACCATAAAACAAGAGCAAAAAAAGACAAGTAGTTATGATATATCTAAAGGCTCTAGTTCTAAGTAAGACCAAACGTGTCAGTGTGTGTGGAAGACCAATACGTTTTAGGAAAGCTGAAAAAGCATATGCTACTTTTGAAAAACAAACTTATGTGCTTGTAATGGCAAAAAAAAAAGGACATGGTTTAAGCTAAACAGGGTTTAATTTAATTTTTTTTTAATTTCCTTTCATTAGAGACCTACTACTCAGTGAAAACCTCAGGGAGGGTTATATTTTGTAAAATGACTGATAGGTAAATAGTTATGAATGCTTAACACATGCTTTTGAGTGTCAGTGTTGTCAAACCTGTATTTCCTATTCACACATGTGCAAGTCCCTACTGTTTGTACATATCTGCCAATTTGCTGGAAAGAGCAGGCAACGTTAACAGAACTGAATTCCTTTCCTTGATGTGTCTTTTCTTGTGGGACCTACACAACTTATGAAGTTTAAAACTAGTTTTAGGAGACGAGGTGGGATTCAACTTACAAACTAGGATACCAGTGTTTAGGAGACTGAATATAGGTTTTTACAAACATGCTTTTGGCATCACTTCCCACTGTAGTCAGGAGCTTAGAGTCATGCAGATGACTAAATGCAGATATCTCCCTCAGATGAAGCTGATTAGATCTCTAGACTTTAAAAAATATCTTGGGGATTGATCCTGTACTACACATAGAAATGACTGCCATTCGAAACACTTAAAAATTCTAAGTTTTCCATAGCAGACATTACACAGGATCTACAGGATACTTGTGGTTAGCTGGAGATCATGCAGGATGCCCTAGGACAACTGAAAGAGTACTCAGGGCTTATGTTAAAGCTACTGAATCATGCCCCTGACAGTAACGGGAACCTACACACTCAAGTCACATTTAGTCATCTATATGCCAGTGTCTAAACTGATGTACTTTAACCACCATCTTGATCATATAACTAGTTGGACCAGGCAATTAAAATTAGAGTAGAAGGTAACCTCTGAATTTCAATGTTTTTGCACTGGGCAGTTATTAAGTGGATTTTGCTGGCACTTCTAAAGGTATTTGCTTAGGATGAAGTACATGGCTGTTACCTGACAAGAAGGACACATTACAAAAAGAGTTGGGGAAGTGAGGGAGAAAAAAGGCATGAAAAATGAAGAAAAGGAAAACAGAAGAAGGAAAACCAAAAGAAGTAAATTAGAAGGCATGAGAACAATGAAAAAATACTATGCAAGTGCCCTCCTGGACATATGAACACAGGCATCATGTGTTCTTACTCAAATCCCCTGGACTTTTCTGTGGCATCCATAACAAGTCATCTATTTTGCTGCAGCTCTGGTATCATGCAGAAACTGGGCAAAACTGCCTTCATGTTGAAAATGCTGAAGTGCAAATAGCTTTAATAGCATTTCTGAGGGAAATTCTGATGGGAAACAAAGCACATTGTGAAGCTCTGGAGAGAGCTGTGAAATGCATCTCATGAATGAAACCTGAAACAGAAATCCATCCATCCCCATTTGTCATTGTGAGTAATTTAATGACCATTTCTTCCCGATGCACAGCAACAGACAAGACTCTTTGATTTACTGTTTAGCTGGGTGATATTTGAAACACATACACTGCTAGGTAACACTTTGTATTCTCCCTGTCCCCTCCATCTTATTTACCCACTTGTAGCTTCCTGCTGAGATATGATTTCCTTTGACTAAGCACTTGAGTTTAATTGTAAAATGGAAACAGAAACATAAGACACATAATTCTTTAGAATGTTTTGGGGAGAAAAAAAAAACACAAGTGACTTTTGTGTGGGAAAGGGGACACAAACTGATTTCCATGTCCTGTGTATTTTAATTTGTCCAGAAGCTTGTGGGATGGTAGAGGAAGGGCACAATAAAGTGAATCCTTGCAGAATTTAAATTGTTCTGTCTTACCTGTTCCAATTCTTCACTGCTTGCCCACATCACAACCTGGGGCTATCTTACCATCTGTTGTCCATGGAATGAGTATAGGAACATCATCTTTGCAACTCTTTATCAAATAGACTTATGTTAGATCCCCTCTCAGCTTCCTCTTCCCCAAAATAAAAAAGCCCAGGTGCTAAGTTTCCTGCAGATGATGTAACCCAGGACCCTGGTCATGTTGTTAACTTTCCAGTGGACCTCCTCTAGGTTTTCAACATCCTTCTTTCTGAGGAATCCAAAATTGTCCATCATAGTTGCCAGCCCTGTTGCCCATAAGATTAGTCACTGGCTTAAGTTCTGTGGCCTTGCATGAAATAAAAAATGCCATAAAATAGAGGAATGGAGGATAATCAAAGTGACCTCTGAGTATAACAGATACCAGAGATTTGTCTAAATAGAGTTTGCACAAAAATGTCAATCAGTCAGGGAAAAATAACATGCTAAATGCTGATGACAGAAACATTTTTTTCCCTCTTTGCTTTCAGGGAGGAATAAAAAAATAAAAACCATAACATGTTTATCAGAAACTCAGGATTCCATTAATAGCCCTATAAGAGCATTAAGGAGGAGAGAGAAACCTTGAAGTCAGAATCATGAATGTGCTAAATCACTTAGAAATATATACCGCAACAGTTTTGTGAGCAATAAAAGCATGTTACAATTTTAATGCATTTTTCAGTCCAGTCTGATTTTTTACCAAATAGCTTTGATTGGCCAAGGAGATTTCTGAGAAGATGGGTTAACGTCTGTGATTAGCTCTGCTCATTCAAAATTGCTGTTTAGATATTCTGAACTGTCACATCATATCCTAGCATGAAAGTACACCTTTGCCCTTTCTTATAAATCTTGAATTACATTAGAACACAGCTCAACATTATTCAGTATCAGATTTTTCCTCCTTCTTCTTTTCATTGTATTTATTTATTTATATACTGATAATAGCATCCTTGGGGGCATTGTATAGGCAAGGCATGTATCTTGGCCTCCTCCTTTCCCCAGGAGGGCAATTGCCTTGTGGTAATTATAAGATGTCATATGTTATTATGAAGGTGCCTTATTGCTCAAACACATCAGGGATATCTGATAATGTAATTACTTCACCTTATAAAACTATTATAAATCATGCATGGGGAACATTTTTTTTCCATAGCAAAGCTGTCTGAAGAATTATCACATTGCATGGAATGGGAATATCATGGCATGGGTAGCATTATGCTCCCTAAGCTCATAGTAGGCAGTGATGGTATTAAAATAAAATATTTAATGTGAATGCTTAAAGAAAACACATTCGGATAACATGGCTTCTTTCTAAAGGTCTAGGGGAAGAGACTATCATCTAAGTGAGCATATTCTGCACTTGTGCCTTCTAAGACAGGAATAGCAGCTGCAGATTTCCTTTTTCTCTGCTTTTTTTTTTTTCCTTGACTTTCCTCCTTCCTCCTCCTCCTTCCCAGCTTTCCTGAGTGCAGTATAATTGTTATAAAAGCAAATCAATAAGCACTTGAAACATTGGCCATTGTACAAAGATTTGTGCTTCTATTGGCCATCACTTTAATAACATCTAATGATTATTTCTCCCTCTTTCAGCCTCTGAGGTTTCCCAGCACTCTATTGATTAGAGATTGTGACAGAGTTCTGATTATAATTAAAAATCATCAATGGGTAAACAAAATGCAGCAATAAAATGAACGGATAATCACTAGGTTGGGTGATGCAACCACAAAATATTTCCAATAGTACTAGCTAGAGAATAATTGAAAGTCACTTGATGAGACACAATTCAGTAGGACTTTACTGAATCTTAGATAAAGGATTTTATGTCCTAAGTAAATAAGTAGTGTTACTGCTCTAAATCAAACTCCTTTACACCCAGCGTTCCTGATTATCACAGTGGACCCATTTTTGAGATTTTTGTCCCGAAGGTGGCGATAAAACCCTCCAGGATTCACTTAAAAAAATGCAAGACTGCATCTGATAAAGTAACAAACTGTATAGAATAGGAGAAGAAGGAGAGTTCCTCATTTGGCAGTTCCTGGTACTGCATGTGCTTCTGGAGATGACCTCTGAGTACGTGGATTTGAAACACGAACATCTCTAGAAGGTCTGTGATCAAATTCAGCTGTAAATTTCATTGATAAAGTGACATTTGCACCACTACCTAAATGGAAGTGATCTAATTTAATGAGAAGGAGTGGATAAAGAGTCTAGAGACTCTTTTTTTCTCACACCTGCTGCTTTATGATCTGAGTGCTTCTTACTCTGCCTGTTAACTTCGTCCATATTAAGTATCCACATGTGAGAAGATAAATCTGGGATATCACAATGTGTACTAGATCTTTTATACCAAACAGTTATTTTTCATTCATATATTTCAAAGGCTGCATTCTAAGGCCTGGAAGCTCTAAACAGTCTCCAGTTTTTCACCCAGATCTCCACACAATCTGATTTATAAAACACACTGAGAATTCCTAAAAGTCTTCAGTCATAATATGCTGAAAAGCTCAACTATATTCCTTCTGATTGTTAAACTTGCATCAAGCTCAATTATTAAACAAATGTGAGGAAAGATCGTGCTTTTAATTTTATAGCCTGCTTACAGTCCTGTACGTCCTCTCCAGTTTGGAGAGGATGCTCTGAGTAAGTCTGTGGAATTGGGCTGAGGAAATGCCATTTTTTCTCACAATACATGAAACTGCTCTCTGAAATCATGTTGGGTGCTTTCATCTGAATTACCCTTCAAAGCAGTAACCTTGACATAGCTCAACTGAGGTAGTTAAATAAATGGGACCTGCTATCAGACTTCATATAGCCTTTGTGAGCTTGCATGAATTATTTACAGACTCATTTTCAGGCACATAAAAAGGAGTCAGCAGCCTACTTAATTTTAAGTTACTGTATCCTTGCTGTTTACCATGCACTGGCTCAAATCAATGGCCTCGTATCCCTTACGCTTTTGACATGCTTCTTTCTTTCCACCCATGGTGTGTCCAGCGCCCTTGGAAAACAACAGCCATAACCCAGGAGCCATCCAGTGCATCAACCCAGCAGGAGAGCCTCCTTGATCTTACAGGAGTCTCTACATGTTGGAATTGCAAAAAAGGTGCTACCCATCACCACAATCATAATCAACAAATGGGTGGAAAATGTCCATGTAATGCAGACCTACACAGCAGGATCCTTAGAAATTTTCATCATTATTTGTATACACAAAAGTGAAATAATTTTCTGCTTTCTCAGGTTCTTCATAATCAGCTGATCTGATCACCTTTTCGTGTGTGTGTGTGTGTGTTTTTGACTGCTTAACATACAATTGGATATGAATAACACTATATTTCTTTGTTATTGCAGTATTTTGGATGTGCTTCACTAAGGAATTTCTAGTCCTGGTAACTGGCATATGTATTCACTTGAAATCTGCCTCCAGGGGCCTTCTCTTTGTCTGGACAAGTGGTGGAAGGAGTAATGTGCAAGTGCTGCTTAAATGGTTGCTGCACTCTGGTGGTCAGCCTTGACACGTCACAGAAACCTTGTGTATTTGGAAAGCAAGACAGTAAGGATATATGGGAAAGCATGCATGGGAATAGAATAAGCAATACCTCTTTCGCCCCATGTGTATTACTTAGAACTATTTAGTTTTCTACAGAATGAAATTTTACTATGAGGGTGTGGAGGTGAGTATGTGGATTTGAGGGGAAGGCAGATACTCCATGTCCCATGGCAACAGAAAGGGTGCCCCAATACCTAATGCTTCAGATGGAGTATTTCACTTGTATCTATCCAAGATGAAGTCACCAAGTTCACAAACAAGTGAAGGGCTGAAGAGCCACACTCAGTGCACGTTTGTTTGGCATAACAGAGAGAAGTCAGCATTGTGGTCACACAGGAGAAAACTGCCTCCCTCTTTACATAGCAGAGAGGTAGAAACTGTGTAAGAGAAACAAACAAACAAAACTAAACATCCAATTTCTCACTTCTTTTCTCCACATAAATGCTAGATTAAAAACTGTCACATTAGACACCTCCACTTTTCTTCTGGCAATATTTGGATATTTGAAAATTTCTCTTCTTAGCTGATTCCATGTCCTACCTCTGCTCTAAGTTCAAACTAGGAAATTCCCATTCCACACACCTTATTTTCCTTCTATTTTCTGTGGCAAAGCTCCAAATGACTGATGTTGAGTTTTACAAATAGCTGACACAGTGCTATTAATTGATGTTTGCTGTGTCTATAGACTCCTGCTGAGTTGAACGTGTTGGCTGCTATATACACTCTCTGAAGCTTGTTGTGTCCAATAAAAATCCATGTTAAGAGGTCAAAGTTTGAATATAACAGGTCAACAGCAGCTATACTTCAAAAGACTTCAAAATTCTAAGAAGATATGACTGTACCATTGAACTATTTCCTAATATTGTGTAGTCTTAGGCAGTTATAGTAAACATCTTTGCTCCACTACCTACACTGCTGGCTTCTCTGGAGAAGGACTTTCTGCCTCTGTTGGTTCTTCCTGTGCTCTGAGGAAGTCAGGTGTGCCCAGTCCAAAATCCCTGCAGTATACCTGAAGTGATAAGGACAGCTAGACAGACACCAGACAGGGCAGTTCATGGCAGCTAAATTAGATAATTACCTTGTAACTAGCTTTGTGTTGCTATTTTAATTCCCAGACCTCTGTTGCCTACATGTCAGAACAGTGCTTTGCCTCTTTTTGTCTAGAAACAGTGTTGCTCATGTTCCTGATCAGAACAGAGCACATTTTTTTTTTCATGTTGGTTTTACTAACTCTAAGATGGAGAGTGATTTTTATTAGATAAAGCACATAAGTTACCATTATAAAGTCACAGAAGAGGTACAAAATACTGAATTCAAATGCCACGTACAGCCTTTTTCACTGCCAGACACCTCAAAGCATGCTTGCAACAAATCTGCCTGTGCTTACAGAGCTTTCATTTGAGGACAGACCATAGGGGTTTTTAGATTTATTTACCCCTTCACCAACATATGACACTTTCTTTATGCATATGTTCTTGCTGACAATGTAGAATTCCTCTGAAGGATGGATCTTGCTATTCTATTCATAAAACAACAGAATCATGGGAAGGTTTGGGTTGGAAGGGACCTTTACAGGTCATCTAGTCCAACCCTCCTATAATGATCAAACACATCTTCAACATTTGGTCTTGTGTCATGGTGAAGTTTAGGTCAGATTGCTCACGCCTGAACTGGTGTAGTCACTAGCAAATAACAGGCCTCACAGGTCTGAGGGAATACAGATTTGCACCATTACTCACATTGTTCAGCAAGTGCCTGTAAAAGTGCCAATATTTTCCATTAAAAAGTCAAGCAATAACAGCAAGTCAAGTATAAAAAGAGTGAGGGATTACACAGGGAAAGGAGTTGGAGTACAGTCTGCAAGTTGCATGATGAACAAAGAGTTAACACCCTCTCTAGCCTGAAGGCAACAGGACTCTACATCTATTTGTCTACACAAAAAATCTGTGCACCATCAAGGACAAGAAAAAAGAGTGACAACATCCTGAGCATACATCTTAGTTAGGAAGGCTTCAGTACACCTTCTTTAGGGTCCCTTTTTCAGTCTTATTTTCTGATGGTGGAAAGGACTGAAGTTCTAAAACATAATTGCATGTCACTACAAATACCAAGTCTTATTAGCAGTGAGTCTGACTCTGAACTCTCAAGCTTGAAAATCTAGTCTGTTGTTTTCTCACTAGCCCTGGCATATCTAAACCCTATTGCAAACTGAGGGAAGAATATAAAATAAATCTGAAACCCGGGAATCATCCATCTGGAAACTACAGAACTTTCACTCAGGTGAGAGTTGAGAGATCCTATTTCCCACCAAACAGACAAATATTCAGCATAGTTAAGCATATTTTAGTAGTTAAAGCAGTTTATTCTATATGCCCATGTATGTATGTCACTTGAAATTAAAGGTGGGTCAAATTACCCATAAATAATCTAGCTGGTCACTTAACCACAGGGGCTGGCATTTCCCAGATGCCATGAACATTTTCCCATTCACTTCACTTCCATTTTATTTAAAATAAACTATTTGACATCTAAAATGTCTGGGGTTATTGCAGCTGGAAAAAAAAAATACACTTAGTGTGTAAAGTCCTTTCCATGTTCTTGTTTCTCATAACAGCCTGTAAAGGGATATGTTTTCATTGATATACAGTATTATGGCAGACAGGGAGAAAAACGTATTGGAAACCAAACAAGGTGTGTGTTTGTTTATTGCTAATCCATTAATATATCAAATAAACATGTAGTCTCAATATTGCAACACATTCTTATACATTTAAGCCTAATATAATCCTGTGAAAATCAGTGTAAAATTCTGTATTTCTGAGGGTGCTGAATCAGACCCCAATGAAATTGTAAAAGCTCCCCATTTGTTTAAAATATGTTCAGAAGCAAGTCAAAGCAAAAGGTTTCCCCAGACCTTTTACAAAAGACCTTCTGAGCAGCGTAGATGAAGTCAAAACTGCACAGCCACTTCCCTTTGTGGTCTCTAATAATAATATATTTGTGAATAATCCATAATTAAATGAGAAGAGCATAACATTAATTATTTCACTAGATTGTTAATCAGCAGGGTATTCTATGCCCCCCTCTTCCTAGTAGCTAACCTGTCAGGGTCTAATAATTGTTGCCATGAACAGGGTTGGGTTAAGGTCCCTGAGGAATGCCAATTCTCTTGTTCCATTAGTGAGAGCATATATAGATCATTTTCAGTACTAATCTAGGGTTAAAATCAATTATGTCTCTTGTATTTAAAAATTAAATTGACTCACCATGGGAGTAGGATAAAGGGAAAAAATACATTCCTCCTATTATGTGTAATTACAATTGTAAAACATTTTCCTTCGAAATGTAATTGCTGCCTATAGAGACTGAAGCTGGAGAGCTTAAACTGTTTAGCTGACACATTCAGTTGTCTTTCAGGTTTTTCCTTTGGATTACTTAATGTGCTGAAACAGTCTTAAAGACTTCTTGACTTTTAATGGCTCTCAGAAACAGCTAAGGGTTTAAGAAAAACAAAAAAAAAAGGACTGGACGATAAATTAATTTTGTCATCTTATTAAAAACCATGATTTATTCTTCTAGGCACCTTACTTTTTAATGATGAAAAATGATCAACCAACTATAATCTTAAGTTTCCATTTGCCTTAAAACTATAACTTGATGCCTTTGTCTGGCCTTTCATTCTTGGCTTCTTACGAGACCTTCAAGAGTAGTTAATCAAAGTTATGCAATATATATGACCTGCCATTCAGGGACAAGGCTTTCAAGGTCACCAGAGAGTGTAATATTGGTCCTTTCCTCTGTTGGTCAGGAGTACACCACATGTTCTTATACAGGCTGGTCATGTAAGATATCACTCAACAGCTAAGGTGCCAAGCAGGTCTGGGGTCAGGCTGCAATCCTACAATGCTCTTTTTTTGGATGTTTTTGGTTCTCTGCAGTCTTTCATGTTGACTGTTAGTGCCAAGCACCAACTAATTATACATACAAAAGTATAAGTTTCATATAGAAAAAGAAACTGCTAATGAGGAAATAGGAATCCCTTATTTACAGACCTCTGAAGAAATTCTGGTCGTAACAGTCAAAACATAACCTCTATCACCTGTCACACTAATCACATACTAAAAAGCTGCTCATAAAAGATAGTAAATTTGATGTCTTTCATAAACCAGTTGAAAAATAGAAATATGTTTTTGAGGAGAACTCTATCCCTATGTTCTTTGACAATTTTCAAGCTCTTGTTTTTGCCAGCTTTAGAACTCCTTGAAAAATAGGATGAATTTTTGGCAGGAGCGTACAGAATAAATGTCTCTGGTTTACATTTTGGTTCTTATTGTATTATTCATAAAATGTAGTTATATGTATATTTTGGATATGAATGGTTATCTATATAGTTACAAGCACCTTCCAGGATGATGGTTTCTGGACAGCTTATTATTCATGTGGTTTATTTGCCATGTTTAGAAGTAACCTCTGACCTGTGGCTTCTACAACGATTGATTAGTCATTTATTAAGACATTTAAGAATCCATTATTCATCCCCCATAAATTATTTATAAATGTACTTATAATTTGATGCATGACTGCTATATTTAGAGTACATAAATAAGTCAAGAAAGGCTAACTCCTGCAGTGTCCTAGCATTGATAAGGATTATATCAATAACCAAGTACAAACCCAATGGGAATTTTAGTTTAAATGAATATTTGGTATTGAAACAATGACAAATTTCACCTTGGTCCTTGTAAGCAAATCAGACAACTTATTTTAAATGTTTTTTTAAATTTCAGAAGTCCAATTTTGATCATACTAAGCAGAATGAAACACTAACCTTTGATTTGTGTGAAATTAATTCTGTTATTTCCAAGGAGTGACAAATGTTGTTTCTTCACAAATTTTCTACAGAGTTGTGGCAAGGTATTTACATTTTTCATAGCTATGTGAAAAGGCCAAACTGAATCACAAGCATGCTGAAAATCCACGGGTGGTTTGACTTCAGCCAGGTTTAATAAACTCCATTTTTTGAGGCTCATGAAGGATTAATGGGTGTAAGATGGAAATATCTTTTCCACTAAGAAGCCAGCAAACTTCTTGGCTTTCATATGATTTCTATTCTGTCCTATTGTGTCTTCTCTTATCCTATCCTGATTCATCATGTAGTCCCTGAGTCAGAAAACTATGCATTTATCCAAGCTGTTTTCACATCGTATCAGGCAAAACCATTTTCAGTAATTTTTTGTTAATTACTGTTTCATAAAAATGTAGTCACTTCCATGTAACTTTTAAGAGCAGAGGAAATCTAAGATCCAAGAAGCACTCTTTGCACTGTGACTAAAAGGGGATGAGGCGAGTCTCATCTGGTCTTCCTGAGGTCATTATGCAAACCTGTACCTGAAGAAAGAGGTTGTAAATTACTGACGACAACTCTAAGTAATGTAGGCAGACCGTTAGACATCCCAAAGGTAAACATCAAAACACTGAGCTGCATTGCATATTGTATGGCAAGCCCATGCAGGGAGTCTGGTAAACTGTCAGTTTCATAACTTCTGATCTAACTGGTACTATCTTAAAAACTAGAGAGAACTGAACGTATTGAAGTTGTGTACTTCAGCTGAGAAGTAACTAACATTATAAAAAATTGAAATAATGACACATGCCCTGTAAAAACAGTGAATGAAAACAAGTGGACATGATTGTCTGGCATACCCAGCTTCCAAGCTAGAGTGATATCCTTTGCATATGTGTATTTCTAAGTGTCTGAGATGAATAGTATCCATTACTGTGTGGGTTTTTTTCAAGCTCTATACAGAAATACCCTTTTCCTCTTGGGTCAAAACTAAGAATGATCACCTCTTCATGCCTTACATCTCTGCCACACCAGCACTCATCAGTGAGGGTCAGCACTGGCACTTTCACTAGCTCTGGTATCATCAAAAATCATGTGGTTGTCAATTTGAATAGTTTTGTCCTTTGTTATAAAGTGCTAACTAAATAAAAGTACTGGGCTTACAGAACATCATCTGGAATATGATTCAAGAGCTACAAAAATCGTTGGTACTGATAAAACCAACAAAATAAATAAATAAAAGTATGATGCTCAGATCACAGAATCACTACATGGAATTAGAGGAAAAAGTGTTTTAATGCAGATGATATTAAACTTCAGCAACGCTATTTTTTACACATCAGTTGCTCAGCTTGTTGAATTATGAGTGTTGGTGACTTTAGCTGAACATATGTCCCACTGAAGAAGTAATTTCTGACAATAGAATTTGTCTCATATGATGCTGTGCACTCTTCTGAAGAGATTCTCCTCGTCTATGAAACTGTCCATTAAGAAATATTTCTGGGTCTGAAGCTCAGATGTTATTGTAAACAAATTTGCACAACTGGAAAGTGTCAGAGGCTTTGCAAAACCCAGTACAAATAAGAAAGCAGCATTATTGTTTGAAAAATCTACATTTTACAGCAGTAGGTAGATGCTTGAAGGCACAACAGAGCTGCATTTTGTGCTATGTTATTTCCCTGACGGTGTTTCATTAATGAGATTTAATAATTTGTGAAAAATCAGGAGGAGCAGAGAAGATTCCAAATATAGATTGGTGGTCAAAAGTGAGATACCCTCTTCCTCTTCACCTGGAGATGATCAGTCTATTTCAAGTCTGATCTACCTGGGCTTGAGAGACAATGGGGAATATCGTACTGCCTTGGCACTCTCTGCAGATAACTATCATTCTCCATTACTGTCAATATGCAGGTGCCAAAATAGATACTGTGCAAGTACAAGCTTTAGAATTGCAGGCAGGAAGGCAGTAAGAATATAAGACTATTTGTCAGCAGTAAGCCATTTTAAAACTCGTAAAGCTTAAACAAATATTTTAAATCTCTTCTTGGTATACGGGTGCATAGAATAATGAAAGGGAAAGAGTGAGTGTACCTGGGTGTTTTTCATGGATTATTTCCTTTTGCTCACCCTCACCATAGAAACAAGAAGCATCATGTCCCAGTGACATCTGACTCCCTTGCTATCTTTAAATGCTTCCCTAGATAATACATTATTGTGTTTGTAGCATCTTCCCTGTGGTTCTCACAGCAGCTTCAAAAACACTCTGGTTTGTTGACAAAACAAATGAGCCTGAGACATTGCAACGAAGGACACTCTTCCCCAGAGTTTTCATGTAGAAAGGGCCGTTGTGGTAGCCATAAACATGCTGTTTAAAGTAGTGGCAGAAGGAAGATAAGAAAGCTGGGCAATTTGGTTGGATATATACATGAACGCAGAATCTCATTTGACTAGAAAATATCTAATTGATCTTGAATCTGAAACAACTTGCTGGGGGATTTGTTGGTTCAATTGCTCTCTGTCATCTCCTCAGCTAGCAGGACACTGATTTCCCTTTCAGATTTCACCTCAAAAAACCAGGCTGATGGGAGTGTGACAGTGTTGGGCCAAGGCAAGTAGGACAGTATCTTTGGAAAGAAGGAGAATGTGTTTGCATTAATTTTTTGCATTCCCTTCACAAAATCTAGTGACACCTACTGAATCAAAAGATTGTCAAGTCTTAAAAAGGAAGTTAAAAATGAAAAGGAGGTTAAAAAAATCTCAAAAGAAATGTGGTAAAAGGTGGACAGGCCTTATGTGAGTGGATTTGAATGAGTAAGCGACTAATATAAAAATATTTATTATCAGGGAGCAATGCACAGAGCTAGGTATAGGTTCAGTCAATTTGCTTTGGGGTAGATTCTGAAATGTTATTCACAATATACAATGCATTACTGTGTGAATGATCTTGATTTTTATGAGATCATTTATGCATTAAAATATTTACCAGTAACTTCATATGACTGTTGGTCACTTCAGGTGGTCTATTTCATTTATGCCAAAGTAAAAACATTCGTGTATTGCTCTTGTGCTCTGAGTAACCCATTCTTAGAGATTTTTAGTATGGGAAACTCCAAAATTTCCAAGACAGCCTCTTCCAGTGTTTAGTTATCTTCATTGGTATAAGTTTCCTTAACTCTCACTTTAACCTCTTCTCACTGAACTTACCTGTTGCCCTACCTGCCAGGAGCAACAAGAACAGATTATTCCCTCTTCCTCAGCAGCAGTCTGATAAAAATGTGTAGACTTCTAACAGCAGCACTCCCAGGATATCTTTTCTAGATTAAACAAGCTGCATTCATTCAGACTTTCTGCTTAGGTCATTTTGTTAGACTTCTAGTTTTGTCCTGCTCTGGCAGGGGGGTTGAACTCTATGATCTTTGGAGTTCCCTTCCAACCCCTAACATTCTGTGATTCTGTGATTCTTCTGACCTCCCTTCTTACTTATCTTTTTTGAATTCACTATACCCAGACCATACCATTCTTGAAATGCTATGTTCAGAACCACTTCCACAAAATTATAGTGATGTTTTAAGAATCTGGAGATAATAGAAGACATCCCTTCACTAAACACTAATAATGCTTCTAGCATATTCTCCTAGAAGGCCTGATGAGGCACATGGAGGACAAGGAGAAGATCAAGGACAGCCAGCATGGCTTCACTAAGGGGAAATCCTGCCTGACAAACC
>VWZY01004876.1:13976-33649 GCA_013399075.1 Chloroceryle aenea | reverse complement strand
ATTTAAAGCCAGCTCTCTGATGTGTCTCCAGCTTTGCCTTCTGACTTTCTGTCTGTGCAGATGTAAATTATTCAGTGAGGGGTGTTGTAGACATGCCTCCTTCATTAACGTCAGTGGGACTTGTGAAGCTGAAGGAAAATCTACCCTCCCCACATCCATCTCATGTTGGAAATTTACACTTTATGACTGTCTAGTAGGACCATACATCACCACACTCTTCATAACTGTTATTCATTCTCCGGAAGGAAAAAGAAAAGAAAAGAAGAAAAGAAAAGAAAAGAAAAGAAAAGAAAAGAAAAGAAAAGAAAAGAAAAGAAAAGAAAAGAAAAGAAAAGAAGAAAAGAAAAGAAAAGAAAAGAAAAGAAAAGAAAAGAAAAGAAAAGAAAAGAAAAGAAAAGAAAAGAAAAGAAAAGAAAAATCCCTGGTGTTCTTTGCATTACATGGACCCTTTGCCACATAAAAAAATCAAACCATTAAAATAAAAAATGCTTCTGCTAGTGTTTACCACTCAGTACTATTAAAATGGGAAAGGCAAAGAAGTACCCAAAAGTGGGTGTCATTTGTGATGTTGTAATTAATCACACATAATTGCTTACAGTCTGTGTAGTACCTACTAAGAGATTTTGTAAAACATGGTTAGACCACAGATGTGATCCAGTTGGTGCTTTGTACCCTTTCCTAGATTTCACTGCTGAATGGATCATCAGTTAAGATACGACAGCTCACCGCCAGTATACCACGTGATCTGTATCAAAGCATTATTTGGCCCATGGGCAGTATAGTATCATCATTGTTGCAAAGCACAGAATAATAAGGCAGAGACATATACTAACAGTTTGGGATAGCCAGATTCATCTGATTCATTTTAATGAACAACCAGGCCAGAAAAGCAAACCCGACCATCTGTGCCGCAAAGACACTGCATGCTGGAATTTTTTCCCCTTCATCGTCATATTGCTATATCAGCACATGTGCTAACTTCAAACCTTTCCCATAACACATGTGCTCCAACTGCAATCATTTGGATGCAATTTGTTTTATGCTTCCATTTCCCCCCTGTAGATATGAGTGGGGTGGTTGCTGTTGCCGTTGGAAATGCTTTGACATCTCTGTCTCAATTTCTTAATGTTCTTCTGTGTGACCTTGTCCAATCAAATCTAACAGGTACTGGCACACGCGCTGCTGCCTTGATCTGAAAACGTGCACAATTAGGTGCTAGTCATTTGTGATTTGTAATTGACGATGCTTAAAAAATATCCATAACGCTTTCTAATCAGGTAAACAAACAGGCAGTGCCCTGTTGCAGAATGTGAGGGTGCAGGAAAAGGCATCTTACGTGTTCTTTTATTGAATGTTCGACTACTAAACTTGAATTAAAGCCAGGTGACCCACAGGCAAGTACAAACAAATAAAAAAGATTCTGATTGCATAAAGAAACCAACACCAGTTTGAGAGCCAACAGGTCTTGCAGTCGTCATTGCCTGGATCTATTTGCCCCAATTTAAGCACTCAATTCATCTTCCTGTTTATCCCCAGGCTTCCTTTGCAGCCGTGAAGAGGGAGAGAGGAGGATGTGCTCCATTATATATCTGACTCAGCCTTTGGAAATGGTGTTTTCCCTCTCTCTCCACTGCCCGTGGAAAGAGCATGGGGCGACCAACCTCCTTATCTAGTACTTTACTTAAAACCTTTGTTTCTGCAAAACGGGTTCAGAATAATTAATACCTAAACACGAATGTAACTACAAACATACACCATCTAAGGGAACCCCATGGAGCAGTCACTCTACTTGGCAGTATGGGCAGAGCAACCTTTGGAGCCAGACACATTGTGGTCACATCAGTGAGTCCCACTATCTGATAAAAACCTTCACTAATGAAGCTTCCCTGCTTTAGGGGCAGAAATAAATACTTGTGCATGTTTTTTCACTTGTCTGAGTGCATACATCAGCTCAATTGGCACTAACTCGGCGATCTCTCCAGTCGGTCTAGGCAAGCATAACCCTATTATTAAAATTACTATTGGGTTAAAATGAGGCATGTGGGACAGTACTGGATGCACAGATTCATGCTAATTGTTATATCTCCATTTTTCTTTGCTGAGCCAGGGGCGTTTAGAAGCTGGTATCTGTTCCATTAACAAACAAGGATGGTACAGTTCCACCAGGGAAAGCATATTAGAGGTATTAAAAAGGTGGACTGAGAGAATGCAAAAATTTGTCAATAGTTGAATAATTCTTATTATTAACTTTTTCAGCTGAAGGTGTCAGGATGAAAAGCCTGCATGTGGGGTTTACATGTAAGGGTGGAGGGGAAAGAGGAAACCTAGTTATTAAACAAAATCTGGTAATGTTTAAAAATAATGGTAAAATAATGTCTTTCTGCTCCTTCTGTGGTGAGAGGATTAGTATATAACATAATTGCATGGATATGGCAATGCAGTGTGAGAAATTTTAGGGAACATCCATCATGTAATGCATGTTTCCAGAAGTCTCTCCACATGTATTCTGAGATGAATATTTGCACTTGCTTTCTAACTTAGAGCCTCAGTGCTTGTTGGGTAGAGCAGAGCTGTCTTCTGAACTTGTTGGACACCGGTTGTTGTCTCTCATGCTTTCTAGAGAATAATTTTTTCATCATTTCTGTATTTCTTTTATTCTGATCCCTCTGGGATTTTAACTGATGAGTAATTGTTGCTGGGTTTTGTTTTTACAGAAAAGTATTATTAAAATTGTTGTGGTTGACAGATGTTAAGGTTTAAAGAGACTGGAGCAATTTTCTAGTCTGTCCTCCCGTGTATCATCAGCCTACTAAGCTCTGTGTCTATTTTGTCATGTACTTTTGAATAGTAGTATAGTTTTAGACAGACACACCTGAAATGAGTAATTCTGGGAGAATCTGTTGTTCTCACAGATGGAGCTAGGAGGAACTTCAGGAATAAACTCCTCATCAGCTGCTCCAATAAAAAGCATATTTGGATCATCTGAAAACAAAAAGTCTGAGTATAAAATTAAAATTTTTTAAGAAATCCACAATATGTTATTTTATGGAGAGAGTTGAAACATTTAATTTCATCACATTACAACAATTTAAGTACCTGAAAGCAGATGTCTAAACTCATTTAAGTATCTATGTCAGACACTCACAGGCCTGAGAGATGAAGCCCAGGAGCCACTGATGACCTGCAGGTTTGCAAAGTGACAGCTTGAGGTTGAGTGGGGCCCAGAGCATGTAAAAGGATAGGAGACTCCAGATTATCTCAGTTCTTGTTTTCAGAATTGATTTATTTTTTCTTGTGAGTGTTTCTGTATTGGGAAACAAATATATAAATAAAAATTAAAAAGAAAACAAAAACATGAAAGAATTCAACACATTTGAGGTCACTGAAAAATTCTGCTCTACACAAAGGTATTTTGGGGGTTCAGCAGATAAAACATTCCCATCTCTTCCTGCCTTCTAAAATAAAACAAACCCAAAACTTTTAAATTATTCTCCCCTCCCCAGGTATTTCTGGTTTACTCAAATATTTCAAAACAGGTATTAACAATGACCCCCAGTAAGGCCTGCTCATTTCTGCATGGATATAAAGAAGCTAGATGAGAAACTGTGGTCAGAGGCCTAACAGTCAGCCAGCTAAATTAAGGTGAGATGAAAAAGCCCTAGGCAGGGTTGTCTTAGACTTCTGGTTTGCTTGATGCAGGATTTTCTGAAGGGCATATACAGTTCAGGGCAAATGGGAGGTGCTGAAATCATCATTAATTCTGTGGTTTAGGAGAAAATTACCTAAGACCCCAAACACTGTTTAATGAACTTGTGATGGAAGTGACAAATTTACAGCTGCAGAATTCAGTTATTTATCTGATTGTGTGGCTGATAAAAATTAATGAAAATACCCCAATAAGGATTTATATAGTTACAATATTATTAAAAGTTTATAGCCACTTGCTAATTGGCAACATTAATGGAAATTAATGTGGCTACATGCACTTAAGTATTTCACCCCATAATGAGGAAATGAACAGTAATATGAAATAATTTATATTACATATATTTTCTAAGACAAATAATATATCCAAGGCTTTGCCAAGAGAAGGAAATGCAATTATACATCCTGTGTGTAACCTGTAGAAGAATTAGCATTCTAGCTAGGGATGTTGAATGTAATGCTTAGTGATACAAATGTATCAGAAAGACATCCCATATCACAGAAAAGGCAAAAATGCTGCTGAACCTAAGTCAGAAGTTTCCAGTCTATCCCCCTTTGTCATGTTGTACGTGTTAGTTGCTATCTCTCCATACATCAGATTCACATTTGGAAATATAGATCATATTATTTCTCTCATAGTGTGTGTTAAAAAAAAATGTATACAGGAATGGGGGAGATATTTTGGCAGCAAGGCTGAGTAACTGCAAATGCAATATGCATCAAAGAACCTACAGAACTTAGTAGCTAGATCCTACAACAGCAGGAAAAGCTGGAATTGTTTGCCAGGTACCTGTTCTCTGTGGACAGTGCATTTGGATCAGCATCATAACAAAAGCATCTAACATACCTGGTTGAGAACTACCTTTTAAGAAGCATGAATGACAGGAATATATATTCCAGATCTTATTCTTTTCTGAATCTTAGACTTGGCGCAGCTTCTGGGATGTACCATAACACATCATGATTACAGTCCCAAATGTTTCTAGAACATATTTATTTATGACTCTTTTTTTTAAATTTATTTATTTTTTTCTCAAAGGAATTAAGTGGGGTTTTTTCAACATTCATATGAGAGTTTAGTGATTAGAGCAAGCCTTAAAAAGTAAGTGGCCTGATTATAATTTAGTCTTTTTTTTTTTATAATGTTTCAAATGTCAGCTACAGCTCCCTGAGAAAGCCTGCTAATAAATAGGATAAACATGATTTTTTTTATCAAATGGATGAGATAGAGAATCAAGAGAAAGGACTGGAGTCTAGTCTGTGTAGCTGGACAGCCTAGAACAAATGCACCCATTCAGTGTTTTTTTCCTTTTTCTTGGGTCCAATTAATTAATCTTTAATTCTTTTCTATAAAACTAAAATTATTGCAGAGCAGTGAATGGTTCTATTTCCTATTATGAACTGAGGAGGGCAGAAGCACTTTCCTGGTGCCCTGTTGAAGCTTTGTCATTTAGCACAAAAAAAATTAAAGTCTTCAGATGTAAGGAAGGAAAAGAGACTAAATTCCTGCAGGGAGGGATTGAACATAACTTTCCCAGTCCTGGAGGGCTGCTGTAACCACAGAGTTACTGTTATAAAGACAGATTCTATCATTACTTTTTCGATCTCATTCTCTGGAGGGAAGCTAGATGAAAGACTTAGAGAATGTAACTTGGATTCACTGTATGCACTCCTCTGAAATGTAGCCATGAGAGCCAGGGTTTTTATCTTGTTCTTATTTATTTTGTTCTGGACTGTGAGTCCAACCACAGATTAAACAGTTTTTACCAGTTTTGTCTCAGGGTGATGTAATGAGAATTAATTGTTGTTTGTTAATTACTGTATGAACTCTGATATAAATTCATTGAGTATTCGAGGTCTTTTACTGATGTAAGTTGTTTGACCATTTTTGGTCGTTGTATGGAGTAAAGTGGAATTTAACTCCTATGAGAATTCATTTAACTTTCCACTATCTCATGTACCCTGTATGCAGAAAACCATCTAAACAGGCACCGCTTTTTCAAGGGATTTCTGCTTTTAAAATTGGTTGTGAATTTATGCACAGAATTGCTCTAGTTTCCTTACAAGCTGGAGACATACCTCACGATAAAGCTTATCACAGTGAAACCCTCATTCTTCATTGACTCTTCATTATTTCTCCTTTTCCACTCCATTTAAAGAAAAAGTTTAAAGTATGGTTGTGACTATATATGTCACCCTTTGCCTGTCTCTCATCATGTATAAGTAAATTAATCCAATGAAAAGAATTAATTTACCCTGACTGTTATGTGCCATCAAATGATTAATTTTTCTGTCTGTCCTCTTCTGGCTTTGTATTCTAAGTTTTGACCTTCTTCACGATGACTCACCCTGGTAGAATGTTTTCCCAAGGGATGTTTGTCTAGAAAGTAAATGATTTTATTTCAAATCTCAGTTAGAAAGTCACCTTTTGTCTGTTTACATTTCTTTGGAGTGGTATATTCATCTTTGTGTTCAAAACCCTTTTCAGCATCCATGCCATTATCTGGATTACCAAAACAAGCTGACTTGAAATGTAGCTTTAATTACATCTAATTTTGAACATCTAACTTGCAGATGTTTCCATCTAAGCTGTGATTAAAAGTTCTTTTTAAAGACGATAGAAAGAAAAAGATTTTTTATAGTGAGATTAATCTCATCTTGGATTAGATAGTTTAATGTAGGACAGAACAGTCCTGCTCTAAAACACCTCTTTCTTTTCATAGACCATAAAGAGAGCCAGTGATGAGTATCTTGGATGGAGACATCTGTATTGTAACTGTATAATGTTAAGGAAGATGAATCCCCTTCAGAAATGAGAAGTAATGGTAGCATATCTAAGACCACAAGAATATGCTTCCTCTCTGTGCTCTTCCAGTCAGAAGGGAATACAGTGGAGCTGGCCACACATCACAAATAAGATAAAAGGCACAGTCAAAGTGAACAGATTAGCACAAAACCATATGTAGAACTGCTCAAAGATGCTGACAAATAACGTTGAACTTCTAACAAAACACTGAAAACCAAAGTCTATACAAAAAAAACCCCAACCCCAACCCAAACCCAAAACATTTCAAGAATGGGGGTGGGGAGATGGAGGAGATGAGGAAGACAAGTGATATTCATTTAGTAGATTGTTGGGTGAGAAGTGTGATCTCAGACCTGTATCTCATCTCTTAAGGTTGTTAAGTGTTCTCCTGCATTCGGCAGAATGGGAAATGTTTATACTGCCCTTCCCAACACAGCAATATTTGGGTTGACTTCTCTCCAATCTACTTAGCATCCTCATTTACATTCTACCATTCTCACTTGTATTAAACTCAGGGTCCTTTTCCACAGTCCTGATAAATGCCACCATTCTACTGTCCATCATTAAATGGCTTTCTTCTCTTCCTCCTTCTACCTTCCTTTCTGTTCTGCTCCACCCTGCATCTCCCAGATGTATTTGCATTTCTGTGGAAAATACACTGATTCTTTTCACTTCATTTGCTCCAGCATGACACGAACTATTTAATTGTAAATTATTAAATCATCTGTACTTTCCTGAAGTGATTCACAGACGAATGACAGGAAATTATTCCTGGTGGAATGACAGGATATGATATGATGAAATCACGATTCACATGTAAATTGGATGTCTGCTGATAGAAATCTGAAGTCCACTGAGAATTCACACTAAGAAAATGCTGCAAGGTTTATCCATTGGGCAGATTATTTATTAATGGATAGCCCCTATATTAAGTCTGTCCACTCTTAGTTGTTAAAACCCCAGGGGGATTTATTTTGTTTTGTTAGACAAACAACAACATTTCCAGTTTTCTTTTATATAGTTTCAAGTATATAATTTGCCAATCACATGTGCATATACATATATGTATATAAATATATGTATATAAAGTCTGACCACTAGCTGGCATAATTCACTCTGTCTCTACTGCTTGAATGGAATTGTGCCAGTTTACCCATGCTGATGTTCTGTAGACCAAAGATTTGAGTGTACACAGCTACACAGAAAGCATCATGCTCCTTTATTTTTGTTCCTTCTACAAAGCTGTCGGCACAAATTATCTCTTTGACTTCCTCTGATTTACTTTAAAAGTGTTAACATTAATTTTAAATGCAAATTGCAATAATTAAATTTGACCTTATAAACTATCAGATGTGATGGGAATTTCCCTTCCTGATTTTTTTTTTTTATCTTAAATTGGAAAGGAACCAGATCAAACAAGCAGGGAATTTCAAAGTCAAAACAAATACCATTCATGGTTAGGGACTCTGCTACAATAACAAAAAAGAAAACATATGTATGCATGTATGTATGTGTGTGTATATAATATAGATGTTAACCACAAACTATCCAAAATCTTTAAAATTGTATGTAAAACTGGCAGTAGCTCATCTTTAGTTGTTAAGGAGATTAAAAAAAATCAAAAACCACAATCAAAGTGACCCACATAGAGTTTTTATTTTTTTTCTTTAATAATGGATACTTTCAGATACCTCCTAAGGTCCTATTCCTCCTGTCATGTTTAAAGGGTTTATTGTTTCCAGAAAAGCTTTTGCTGCTCCCTCTGGAGACTGAGCTGATCTAAGGTAATATTAATTCTGTGCCTCTCTCTTGTCGGAACTTGACTTCAAACGGAATAAATGAGATGAGAGCTGAAAGAGAGGTTATGCAAGCTGTCATCCTCCATTGTGTTGGAGGCATCAATGACTCTCAGAACAAATTAGGTGTCACTCTACTAAATCGCAGTCAGAAAGGCAAATCAGTTTATAGAAGACTTATTTGGTCTCCTGGAAAGCTCTTGCATTCAGAGCACAGTTAATCTTCCTTTTCTTTTGGTAATTTTAAAAATCCTCATTTTTTATTTCTTTTTAAACAAAGATGAAGCAGAATTTCCTCCTGATGACTCATAACATTCCCCATACAATTCATGCTGATTAGTTCAGTCTAATTTCTTTCTCTCCAAATGAAAGAAAAAAAAAAAAAGTAGTCCCACAGAGGTTTGTTTCACTCCTAAAAAGAAAAGAGAAATGATTACGTATGTTTTATTAGACTTCCTAATTTTGGGGATTGTGGCTGGGGAAAGTGATCTGTGATAAAAAGAGTATATGAAGAAAAAAAGGATATTTATGAAGCTTGTCAAGTGTGACTACTTCCAGTTTTGCAAATCTTACTAATACTATTCATTCTTTATTAACTGACTCTCAACATACAGAAAATAAACTAGCATTATCTAACTGCTTGGTTAATAGTTCACCCCTGACACTTAACAGTCCCATGTTCCCCCTCTGCCCCCAGTAAAAGAAGCTAATGGATTTTTGCATTCTAGGCTGCATAAAGAACTTTTTTTCTTTTACAATTGAGTGATGTGCAATCACGTTTTCAATGAGAGAGTCAAGCTCATCCACTTCTTGGAAGAAGAAAACTGATGTTCTTTAACAAGATCAGGACAAAGACAGAATATACCTCACATAAGCTGAGGTACCTATTTTAACTCACGATTATGCCTACACAAGCAAGGACAACCAACGTGTAATAACTGGGGCCAGTGATGAGATTTGCTTCAAAAGTACACTCTCAGCCAAAACTGACTGGAGATATACCATTAGTTGCTCATAAATTACATTACAAGAGGTAAGCACAGATGCCCAAAACTAAAGTTCATCTCATAAGTCACTATATTACTTTGTGATAGAAGCTGTGTCTTAGGAACACATTACTAAGTTTCCAAGGAGAAATTACATTTAATTTCCTGAATTTCAGAGTAATCTTTATACTTCACTGGGGTTAGAGTGCTTAGGTTCTTGACAGAAGACATTGAGAGGGTTAAATGTCTAAAGCTAGGTTCAGGGAAGCTACCAGGCTTATACAGGAGTCCCCTAAACATTCTAGTGGGAAATGACAAGGAAAAATCAGAAATTAGGCCCCACTATCAATCGTTATCTAAACACTTAACCTTCTTCTTGAGCTGAACACCTAAAAGAAGTCAACTCCAATAGAAAGGAACCAGAGATACTCCTTCTCCTTTGCAAATGACAGAAAAATTGTCTGTGCACTCAGATGAGTGGGGAGATCTGTTACTGAAAGCTCAGCCTGCCTTCTTTGAAGGAGGAATTTTAAATCATTTTTTTTAGCAAAGTGCTGACACCACAGACATATTGGGTTTTTGAAAACAAGACTTTCTGAATCACTGCTCTTGACATTTTTCTGCTTCAGGAGATAAGCGGTGTACTTTTGAACCTTCTCAGGCACAGGAGGGAGCTGAACTCAGATCCCCCACATGCTGGAAGGTAGATCTAAGACTTGATTAGTCATAAAAACACAGTTAATTCCCTTCATTCCAGCTTTAGAAAAATAAAGACTTTTGCCTGAGCTTGCTTGTTTGTTTTCATAAAGAAGAGATGGAAGGATTATGATTGAAGATCACAACTGGAAGTAAATACCTCTTTATGGGCAAAGTCAAGATGGTAAAATCCTGAAATGAGAGGGATATACCTCATCATGTCCTACAGATTGCCCTCAATAATTTATCGACCATCCTTCTGTGTACAAAACCCATCCTGCAGATTCTACCACAGTGACTAGGAACCTAAAAATTAGTCTCTGTGTTAATGAATGGTACAGAGTCAAAATGTCATCATATGCGAAGTCACAGTCCCAGGGAACCTCAGAGGAAGTCACTCAATGTCTTAATGTTTGTGGAATGTAAAATGCTTCTATAAAATAAGATGACCAAGATAAAAGGAGGAAATAGGATCAGTCTGAGTGCCAGCATTCTGCTACTCAGTTGGTATTATCTCCCATTTTTCTCAGCACATTGTGAAGGCTCCTGAGCAGAGATGCTTGAACGTAACTAAACAGTTTCTATAAACATTCATTCCAAGCAATAAACGCATTTGATTTGACCGTGCTCATGCAACATTTATGCTCACTTTCTGTTGATATTATGGAAAATTAGTTAACTGGAAAGATTATTTCCAGAATCAGCTCATTTTTAAGCTCATATTGCAAAGTATTTGGAAAAAGAATTTTCATATTCATTATGAGGAGTATCCACAGTGTAGAAGACTTGCTTTTATGAGCTTGATTTGCACAATAAAGTGGTGTAAGGAGCTTTCAGATAGTGCAGCAGCAACCAGAAGACAATGACAGGCCTGAAACAGTGGGACATAGGTCCCATCACCATTATCTACACTGGATTTCATAATCCAGCTCCTTTGTGTCATTAAAGTCAGGACCCTTACTCTTTGATGCCTGAGCCTCATCCAAATATTTTACATAGAAGTATGGAGAGCAGGTATCTGAGAAATGCAAGGAACAAGCTCAGAAGTTGTTCTACTAAGCAAGAGCATGATGTGTGACCTCAGGACCCAGTATAAAGTTATTTCCCATAGCTAGTGGTCACCACATCAATATCAGCACTCGTATCATGAACATTAGCAGTGACCATGCTGCACAGATGGAGAGGGCACTGTTTCTAGCTGAAAGGGCCAAAATTCAGATTTCTCTTTTGGCAAAGATGGGATGTTTTCTGATTTGCTGATGTTTCTAGAGATACTATTAATGTTCTCATAAAAGGAAATGACGTAAAATCTCTGTATGTAGTTCCTTCATCCTTAACTACTCCAAGAGAAAAATGACACAGTCCTTTTATAAGTATAAATCTGAAAACTTCTGACACGCTGAACTATATGCACAACTGTAAACATGTGTCTTTCTCAGACGTTTCCAAAGTCTATGCTTATCAAAGGGATTTCTAGAGCTGATAAAAAAAGATAAATCAATAGAAGGGCATGTCTTAGAGAAGGGGATGGAAACACACTGTATTTACCACACAAATTTGTATTCAAAGCAGTGAGAAAAATTGAGCACACTGATGATTAACCACACTTATGGTTTCACTTTTTTGATGTGCTCATGGAGCACATCAAACATGGGCTGAAAATCGGTGAAAGATGGGAAACAAAGGGAAGGAATAAATAGTCAGTGGCACAAGGTGAACAGTGGGATGCCTTGCTTCATTGTTCTGCATTAGATCTTGTGTTTGAAATCTGTATTAATGATCTTGAAAGAGGGTAATACTGAGGTTAGCAAAACTTGCAGATGACACAAAGTTATTTAGCTAGCACAGACCAGAGTGATCCGTGAGAAACTTCAAAGAGACTTAGCTAAACCATGTGAGGACTAAAGTGAGGGCAAATGAAGTTCAGTGCCAATAAATGCAAAGTAAGGCATACTGAAGGGAAAAAAATAAATTAAACTGCTTGTACATCGGACAGGGGTCTACATACACTGTCTCAATCCAGGAAAGGGATCTGGGTATCAACGAAGACAGATTTCTATACCATATGTAGCTGTAATTTTAAGAAAAAAAATTCAAACAAGATGTGAGGGTTCATAAGAACTGAGATGGGGAATGATGCAGTAAATACTAGACAGCAAATCTATAAATCAAAATGTGGTCTCATCTGGAAAATTTAGTGAAGTACTGTTATGCTACCATAAGAAAAAAAAAAGTAAGCAAAAAAGTTCAACAAAACTCATCTGTGACAAATGAAAGTGATCTATACTTCTGGGGAAAAAAAAAAAATCTGTCATGTAAAATGATTGAAAAGAATGGGATAGTTACCTTAGAAAGGAGAGGGGGAAAAAGGACTTAATGAAAGGATAAAAATAAATTACTTACAGAAGATAAATTAGGTGTTTCTCTTCTCCTCATCTTCTGGCAGGTGAAGAGGATGGGCAATAAAATAAAGGAGGGTAACAAGTTTAAATCAGATAAATCAGATAAAAGACAACTGCTCTTTTTTTTATTTTTTTTTTCCTGCAATGAGTGATTAAGCAAGAGGACCTTCTGACACAAAGTTAAAACTAAAGGACACTTCAAATAAACATTTAAACAGATAGCATGAATGGTTGAAGTTGAACTAAAAAAAGCCAAATATTTATTGAGAATTGTTTGAAAGCTCTTTTTTTAAAGACAGATTTCTTGAACTTTCCTTTAAAGAGCTCTGCTTGGCTTGTGTCCAAATGCCATAACCTTTGTAGGAAAAAGACTCTGAGAATTTGATTGCTCATGTTGGGCTTAGTCCACATAATCTAATTTCTGTATTAGAGAGTTGTGTACGCTGAGCACTAGTGTTCCTCTTTTGCACACAGATTATTATTATCTATGCACCAAATATTTTTTTCCAAAGCACTCATCAGCTTGGACTGCCATGTACCTGGAGAGAAGTGTATGTACAGACAAATGCTGTCATGAACTACATTGCAGACACTGATTCTGAAGTATGAACTCTACTGTTTCTTGGCATGGGCATGGTCCTTTGTTAGGAACAAGAAGGATCTATGTGATGTCCTATGTTTACTGTCCTAGATTCTTTAAGATGTGGTGCTGGCAAGGCCCAGAGGCAAGACACTGGACTACATGGATTAAAGATCTGACCCAGCATGGCAAGTTGTTCATTCCTCTAAACTGTGTGCAGAAGTGGGCTGTCCCTCCTGTTATTAATACCTCCTGTTAATAATTGTTCTCCACTTCTCCTGGACTGCTTACTTCACCAAATCATCAATATTTATCTTTCAGACTGCAGGTTTGCAAAGTGGAGGTGTGATGACTGCCTTTGTGTTTGTAGGCTGTCAAACACAGCACAGCTCCCACCTCACTGAAGCCTTAGGTTATACTGGTCAGAAAATTGTGAGACATCAAAAACTTGGAGCACTATCAGTCAATCCCAGGGAAGAAGCAAAGGAGATATATTCTTGCCTTCAAATCATGAATCCCAACCCATAGTAACCCAACATGTATGGTCACTCAAACAACTGCTGGCTGGCTGCTCTCTGAGACTCCTCTTTGCAGTCATTAAAATAGAAATGGCATCTGACAGCCATGAACAACTTTTCACTTCTAGCTTCCTCAATTATCTCCCCCTTTCCACTGCCCTCCCACTCTGTGTGGTGAGAGAAATATGTTTTCAGAACTGTCATTTTAAGCAATAAATACTTGAACCATCAATAACTGTGTGCACTTTGCCCCAGCTGAATGAAAACCTTCTTTGTGAGCACAGAAGGAAGAGATATGCATTTAAGTAGAAAGAAGCTACCTGAATGTACTTACTTCAGCTAACTATTTCTGTATTATGATAGCCTGAATCCAGCAGATCAAAGAAACCTAGCAGTGTTGTTTTTTCACACTGTGAGAAGCATAAACATCACTTAAATTCCCCCTCAAAATATTCATGCATCAAAAATCTATTGAAGGCTCAGTCTATTCTCAGGCTGGCTTTCAGCCAACATTGTTATGTTGTTGCTGCATCATGATGGAAATAGAAGACAATAGAAAACAACAAACAGCACAGAAGATAAGCCTTTAAAAACAAAGCTAAACAACAACAACAAAAAAAACCCACCAACTTAACACTACTTAAAATTTCAATAACAGTAAACCTCATTGATAATTGTTCATTTATTGATTTAGTGCTACAAAATGGTATGGTAAATATTTTCTAGAATTATGTTTGCAGGGTTTTTCTAACCTTCAGCCTTATGTTTTTTATTCTGTAAGATATATACAGCTCGTGGATAAATTTCTCAGTTGGTGAAAGTAGTGTAGCTTCACTGAAGCTGCCAATTAGTTCTTTCATACTTAAGGTCAAGTATGTAAGCACAGTAAAAGTGAATTATTCTTAGTATCTACTGAGCATTTTGCATGACAAATGGTGAAGTATCTTATGTTAAGCCATCAATGTCTTCATGAACTCATGTCTGAGAAAGCTATTGAGTTTCTACTTAGAGCCTCAAGTAGATAGAGACCCCTAGGTAAATGGTTTCAATACTTAATTGTCCTTAACTAAGGAGAAGACTTTTTACAGGAAGCAAAGAGGGAGTCTATGTCACTGAATGTGAAATAACCTAGCTAGGATATTAGCACATCCTTCGGTCTTCTGGGTACCCGACTCTGGATGTCTATGATTAGGTGTATCTACGTAACGTGATTGCCCATATCCCTTGCACAGTAGTATGCAGACTGACATCTCTGAAGATAAGCAAAGAGCACACCTGTCCATCTTTCTCTTTGCATGCAGAGACACAACAAAAACCCTCAAAACCATTCATCTTATCCTCCCAGAAAGCAGCCAATGCAACTTCTAGGCTATATTGAACTTGCACTGCCTCAGAAAACTCTTTCATCATAAAGACATTGGAAATCCCTGTCTACTGTGTTGAATCTGAGACACTGTGCATCTAGAACTGAAGATACCCACAGAAGAACAGCCAAGAAAAAGACTGGCTGCAATTTCATAGTTAAAATATGCATCTGGGGAAGGGTAAAGCAAGATTTCAGTTTCAACACTATTAAAAGTAATAGCTGGTTTGGTTTTTTTTATAACCTTTATTTAATAATATATATGCATGGGTTTATCACTATGGTCTATGTCTATGCACATGTGTAAATGTAACTCCTGAAGCAGGAAATTACATTCTGCAGTCTAGGATCAAGTCCAATATGAATGGCAGATCGCCCACCACCATCAGAGAACTACTGGTGGGAGACAGTAATTTCTTTCTCCAGGACAGGACCTTATGAGAGTATATAGAGAAATATACAAGGAAATGTCATTTTAGACTGAGTAGGAAAATACCTAATTAATGGGTTTATGTGCCCATAAGTTTTGGTAGTATTGAAAAATATACAAACTTGTTTAGATTTAAGTGGACCATACTTAATTTAGACTTTGACAGATCAACTCTTTGGAACTCTTTTCTTAGTTCTTCAGTGCATGCTCTGTTCTGGTGATTTCCAGACTCATTCTCTGACTCACCTCCATTTTGTGCAAGGATGGTGCCTGGGACAGCTCTGTGATTTCTACTTCAGGAGAGCAGCACATGGGAACTGTGCAAACAAAAGCCGTTTGGTGAATACTTAGTGAGAACAAGGCTGCCTAGACCACTTAACTCTTTGCCCTTCAGCACTTCCATGTCAGACCTTTGGCTCCCTCACAAATTCATGTGGAATTCATTGTTGGAGATCAGCTTCGTAGTCTTGATGTCTTTCAGGATAGTCTGGGCTGTTATTTTAGGCCTATGAGCTATATTTCTGCTTGGTGGTTACCTCCATATTGCCAACTGAAAATCATCCAGAAGACAGCAATAGCAGATAGGCACTGTTACTGAAGTAGTCCAGACATCGGCTTGGTAATTCTGAGAATCCATTACAATCAATCAGAAAATTTCCAGTTAGTTTTTGTAGATATTAAGGATCTCAGCCATTTTACCTATGCTGAAAGATACATTCCATCACCTTCCCAAGACAGCAAAGCCAAGATTTGTCTCATCTAATGTTATACCAATTGCAGGCGTATCTTGAGATAGAAGCCTGATCTCTTTTTTCCTCTTTGTTTTTGCTCCTAAACCCTCCTTTCCTTCTTTAAGGCATGTAAGAGAGAAAGACTTCCATACAATCATTCAGACCTTAGGTTGTACGACTCACCCACTGGATCTGCTGGTAAGGAGGCTTGCAGTGCAACTGGTTTTCTAATGTGGGGGGTTTATTTAGGAGACTAACCACAAAATAGCTGAAGTCACAGACAAGGAGGCCCATTTCTTTTCTTTATTAAACCTCAGATACGGCATGAATCAAACCAGAAGGTGTGATAGCATCTGATATACTGTGCTTTGGGCACCCTCATATTCAGGACAGTTGCTTAGCAACTGGGATGCAGGCTGAGGATGCAGAGTCTGGGATCTTTTCTCTGCCCAACATGATTAGTGTGACTTGGATAAATTATCTCACCTTTATGTATTCTTCTTCCTCTGTATACATTTACTTATTTTATCTCTCACCAAATGCTCAAGCAACTTCTTTGGAGATATCACAGACTTCAAATAATGAAAATGTTCTTCTGCTATGAAGCTGCACATTCTGGACAAGGGACTCTGGTTCATCTTCTCTCGCTACCTGTTTCTCATAGGTAATCACCTTCTCCTTAACTACGTTCATCACTTGCACAAAAGAAATGTCATATTCACTACCTAGGAATGGAGGCATTTCATCAGGGAAGTGTTTTTTCTCTATGTGTGTAAATTTCTGAACATAAATTGTTTTCAAAAGTCTAAGCTGGCATTTGGCAGAATGTCAGCAGACTTTATACAATAACACTATCCAACCAGAAATATTAGGAGAACAGAATCTGTAAACCAGCATACTTTTGGCTCTGTTACATATTCATGCTACTATTACTACTACCACCAACAGCAAATAGAGACAGGTGGAAGGAGAGTGGGGCTAACATTAGACCTTCATGAGGGCATTCTTTGCTTTACTGATGGTACATAACCATTCAGCACAGACAGTGAGCTGTGAGGTTTTGTCATCCAAGTTAGGAGCACTGGCTGATCAGCAGATGAATGAAGAGTTGGCTCCAAAGTCTGTAACCCTTTGATTTCATGGCTGTTTTCTGCATCCTGAATTCGCTGCAGCTGCCACCTCAAAAAACAGGGTGAGAGTAATTGTGTTGGCTTGCCTCCAAAGCCTGGAGGAGTAGTCACTTGCTACTCTCCCAGATTATCTGCCAGGCAAACAGAAAGGTTAATGATGTAGAGCTTGATTACTCTGGTAGAAAGAAAGCAATCAGCTTGATCCAAAAATCTTTATTGTGTGTGTAGGGGAGATACATTAAAAGGGCTCAGAACTGAAATCCATTGTCTTCTCTACTCCATCTCTGAACATGGGAGTATTTGCCTTCTGTCACGTATGGTCTTGTAAGTAATAGCTTTCTGCTGAGCATACATATTTTTGCCTGAAGCTTGTCCTTTAATTTTAAGTCATTTACGACAGTTTTGTTGTCAGGAAAGCCAGTCTTCTTCAAGACCTGTCAACAGAAGAAATATTTGAAGATATTTGTCCCTTGAACAAATTCAAAACCATTAATTGATACATGTATGTATAAATATATGTTTTTATATAAAAATACACATTTATACATAAGTGAGATAGGATGTGCATGTGTGTGTATACACATATATGTGTATGCCATAAGAACATTTCTGGTTTTCATTTTTTAGATAAATGCAAAACAGGCCTATCAAGTTAAATGCAACAACACCTCTAACAGCTCCACAAAATAAAAAGAAGAAAAGCAGCCAAAACAAAAGCAACTGGAAGCCAGCTGAACAAATAAACAACAACAAAACCAAAATTACAGCATAAGGAAGGTAAAAATTTTATCATGACTAAAGATGATAGAGATTAAAGAGGTGTTTATAAAGGTGTTCATAAAGGTTGGCTTTCTTTTTTCAACAACAATCTGCTTTGTGTAAATATTTAATATTAAAACAGAAAAAAGCAAACAAGAAACTTTATGAACCCGTGAAAATGGAAATCTTCCAAGACTTGGTTGAAAACAAAAATATTCTTGCCCAGGACTGAATACTGAAGCCAAAGCCCAATATATTTCTCTCCATAGTGGTTCATGTAATTCAGAAACATTTTTCTTGCTTTTCTCCTTTTGGGTTTGATTCTTTGGCTGACCCGTATCTCCCATGACATGATGAAAAATCCCTTTGTTCACCACACTTCTTTCACTAAACAGCAGTTTCCATAGGCCAGAAAATGATGTTCTGATTTGCTCTAGATTTTACCTATTTTTTTGGTTGGGGACCTGTTGAAAAAGAAGCACATAATTTGTTATTTTTTTTCTCTTGCCCATCCCTCATTACTCTGAGTCTAACACTTACTGTGATTTTTATCTGCCTTTAAACTAATTTGCTAGGAAGTTTCCATTTTCCTTCTTATTCAATATTCTAGAGAAAATCTAATAGAGTTAACTTCAAAATCTAAACTTCAGCTAAGCTGTGGTGGATTTTTTTTTTTGGTTGGATGGGATTTTTGGTTCTCACTTGTATTTAACTCTTAGCTGCTAACTAGATTCTAATTAAATAATTCCAATTATTAATTTCTACTTGCACTTATACTTCTGGTTTTGATGGCAGTTTAGCCCTGGCCAAAGGTATCTGTACTGTGTTCCTTGACATACCTGCAGGTCTGAATCCTGGGGACACAATGTGGTCATACTGCAGCCTCAGAGCAGGTATAATCTGCTGTGTTGATGTTCTGCTGTGTTGACTCCTCATCTTTATCTCCTTGTATTTTAAGGTAAAAGATGCCCATTGCAAGTGAAGATCAGGTTTGTAACCATCTGATGAACCTGAAAATGCACGAGTCCATGGGACCTGAAGGGATACACATACAGGTACTGAGGGAACTGGTGAATGAGGTTACTAAACCACTATTATATTCCAAAAGTCATGGCAGTGCTGTGAAGTCCCCACTGACTGGAAAAGGGGATATATAACCCTCATCTTCAAAAAGGGATCACCTTCAAAAGGTGGATCAACGTGGAGACTATTGGCCAGTCAGTCTCACTTTTGTGCCTGCTAAGATCATGGAGCAGCTCCTCCTCGAGGCACTACTGAGGCAGATGAATAACAATGAAGAGATTGGCTACAACCCGTATGGCTTCACCAAGGGCAGATTATGCCTGACTGACCTGGTGGCATTCTATGAGAAGGTCACAACATCAGTAGACAAGGGAAGAGCAACTGGCGTCAATTACTTAGACCTGAGAAAAGCCTTCNCACCTGTCCTTCCTATGAGGACAGATTGTGAGAGTTGGGGTTGTTCAGTCTGGGGAAGAGAAGGCTGTGAGGAGACCTTCTTGTGGCCTTCCGGTATCTTAAGGGGGCCTGCAAGAAAGCTGGGGAGGGACTTGTTAGGTAGGCTGCGGGGCAGTGATAGGAGCGGAGGGAAAGGATTGAAACTAGAGATAGGTTGGTCCAGGTTAGGCGTTAGGAAGAATTTCTTCACCCTGAGGGTGCTGAGGCACTGGAACAGGTTGGCCAGAGAGGTGGGGGAAGCCCCCTCCTTGGAGGCTTTTAAGAGCAAACTGGAGGAGCAACCTGATGTAGT
>VWZY01004869.1:0-10210 GCA_013399075.1 Chloroceryle aenea | reverse complement strand
CCCCCATGCTGTGAGTCTATGACCAGTTTGTTTCATGGAGCATGAGGGACAGGGGATTGGTCCAGCCCTGCGAGAAGAGTGCTCAGCACAGACACCTGATGTCCAAACAGGTGGATTGGAACCTTGCACTTTCTATCCCTCTCATTTCAGACAAAGCACAGGGTTTTGACAGATGGAAAACCAGATAAATGCTTTTTATCTCACCTCCCTTCATTTTTTCATGCTAATTACAGTTGCCTGTTACTTTTTACTTACTGCCCCAAGGAGTAGAGTAGTAGGAAGTGCTTTAGTACATTGTTGAGTAGCTGTTGAGTTACACCCCAGAGCAGACTCATTTCAGGAACACATGAAGTAATCTTTCCCTTTAATAGATAAGGTCGACTCTAAGTAAATACACAGCAGGAGTGGGAGTGTAAGAGAAAAAGAGTCACCAACTGGAATGTTTCCTGTTACACACTGAACATTCCTGCAGCAGTGGATGCACAGAGTTTGGTTTGCTGACTGGCATCAAGAAGTTGACTTCAGCTTTGAAACTTGCCACTGAATTTCATTTCTTGTGCTGATTCTGCCACTCCTAACTGTGCTGAGGATGCTTTATCTATTGGAATACTCACAGACCTTGTGACTGGACTGGAAACGTTTGGCAGACAGAAATAATAACATAAAATAAATGCATACTACTGAAAACTGACTCTGCTTTTAGTCCTGGAGAGTGGTGCAGGAAAAGATTACTACATGAAATATTTCCTTGCCTGTACAGCTCTGGGTTCAGAATGCTCAGGTTGCTCCTTAGCTGTTGGTTTTATGTTTTCAGACCTTAACATCTTGGGTCTTTGCCTGCATCAGGCCCAGCGTGTTCCTGGTGTTGACCAAGTTTGAAGTTCTAGTATCTCAGGTTTGATAGTGCCAGTTTTAATATGTAATACACTCCTTACTAAAACCAGTTTCTAAAATGCTTGCAGGTAACACACAAACCCATCCCACTTCCATAGCCTTGGTGTTGCCTGCATTTCTTACCTTACAGATGAAGAAATCCTGGGCTGTAGCCTCAGAACAACCACCACAGCCAGGTAAATAAATAACCCCCTGCACTGGTGGTGTGCTGAGCACTGCTCCCTGCAGAGGTGTGCTCAAAATCATCCCAGCCTGCTTTTCAGGCTGCTTGTGCTGAGCTTTTCCAAACCTATCTGGCCCAAATAGAAATGACATCAGAGAGGTTTTATTTTATCCCTCTGAATTGAGGGATAAAACCAGCTTGAGAGCCTAGGTTTCCTAATGGATTTCAGGGAAACGCAGCCCCAAAGTCCCGATTCCTCCTGGTTTCTCCCAGCCCTTAGATAACTCCTCCCCTCGGTGGTATTGCCTCTTCACCCAGCTGCACTTGCTGCAGTCCTGGCTGGAAAAAAACAAAAGCAAGCAAACTGCTTCCCAGCAACTGGCAGAAGAACCAGCTTTTCCCATCCAACCTTTGCAGGAAGGAAATCAGCAAAGTACTTTCCCAGGAGGCTGCCTGCCTGGCTGGGCACACGCTGCAGTCTCAGGAGATCCTAGAGGTGTTTGGGGTTGGTTTGTTTTGCTTTTGGTTTATTTTGCTCCTCTTTCCTAAAGCAAGCCCCTCTCTATTTGGTTTTTTTTTTGCTCTGAATTGCAAGGGTGCTGCTGACACCGAGCCTGCCTGCCAGAGGTTCTGCTGGAGAGCAGCTGAGGCTGCCAGGAGGGACCAGGAGATCCTGCTCTTCTCTGCTTTCTCTTTCTAGCAGCTGCTGTTACTGTTCCTCCTGCCAGATCTGAGGGACTTGGCCAAGCTGCACGACCCCACCGGTCGCTGCTTGGAGAGGAAGAGGAGTTGCTCCTTCAGTGAGATGTGTCCCTGCCAGTGGGAACCAACTGGGAGTAATAGCAAGGGTGGTTGTGAGGGATCAACCCTCTTCCAGACTTCAGCTCCTTACATGTGGTTGATGATCTTCAAATGTTTTCCTTCTTTCTGCTGGATATTTCACTGGGACCAGGCTTTGCCTTCACTCAGCATCAGACCCATTCCCTGCCTTCTCTGTTGCTTTTCAGTGCAGATTCCTCGGGCACTGGCAGAACCCTTGACAGCAGTGACAGTGCTTCTGAGCAGTTGCACCTCCTCTAGAATATCCCCAAACAGTGGCAAAAGCTTTAGGCCAAAATAGGGGGTTTAAATCTTAGCAAGCTTTTGACAGATTCTGCTCCTGACAAGGCTATTTTTTCTTCTTCTTTCAGCAAAGAACAACATCCAGGTGCTTAAAGTTTGCTGCTTCTGTAGGCTCTGTTACTGATGCAGTTTTCATAGAGAAGGGTTTTTTCCACAGAATGAGATCTTCAGGAACTGGCAGAGTTACTGCTTTTGCCAAACCAAAGAGGGTTTGAGTACAGTCATGATTCCTAAAGGATTTTTTCTTGATTGGAATGTTTACTGGATGCTAGTAAGAAGGAATATTAAATTCTTTCTCTGAAGCCATTTAATTAAGAATCCATTTTGAGATAATACTGGAGGCAGCTATTAGGGAAAAAAAAGACAATGGATTTCATCTTTGAGTTTCTGCTTTTTAACTCTCTAAATAGCTGTCAGATACTGTTGTGCTGTGTAAAATTGGAAGAGGTTTGTCATCAGCTCTTGGGTAGCCATAAGAATCTGGTTCAGACCATGCTGTTGCTGAAAAGAGTATTAACAGGGTTTGGAGTTTAGCTGGAGCCCAAGGTTTTGGCTGATCCCTCTTCCTGGATGTGCATTTCTGCCTTGCCTAACTTACTTAGTTGCTACTCACCAGTCCTCCCAGAGCTTCAGGAATAGCTCAAGAGCTGCCCACTGAATTTCCAGCCCTGTCACTGGGAAGCCCCAGCCAGCCAGTGGGCAGCAAAGTACAGCCTGTATCAATCCCAAGATCCTAGAAAGCCCTCGGAGTCCTGGATTGATTGCAGCAATTAAGTGCCACAAAGAGTGGCTCAAATATTACCTCGGCGGGTGATAGCAAGGTGCCCTTTCACTTGGATTTTGCTCTCAGCACGTCCAGTTTTTAGATTGCAAGGTTTGGGGGAATGGAGTTGCTATTTACAGAGCAGGTCTCACTTAGAAAATTAGGGTTTTTTCTTCCCAAGATATTTCTAGCCGTGTACACTGTGAGTCCAGCGGCCGCGTGATGTCAGAATTTGGTCCTTGCTGCAAGAAAAAGAAGGGATGGTAGCAGTTGAAAAATGGTTCCCTGGGGAAAACAAAACAACAGAAAAACACGGGGAAAAAAAATAGTAAACTGCTGTGTTTGAAAGCCACATTTGTGGGTGTTGAAAGCTGTTTCTACACCCGTGAGTTTGGAAGCTTGTGGAAGGACGGAGTTAATTAAAACCACAATACTCCACAACGTGTTAAACCTGAGCCCAAGCCCTACCACTTGCTTGGCTTAAATTAAGCAGCATGAAATTCATTACAGCAAGACCCTAATGGCACATTCCAGTTCTGTCCCCTTCACTACCCAGCCTGAAGATCTTAAAGTCATTTCCCTCTAATTCCATGGAAGCTGCGAGTCCGTTTGGGGTTGGCTTGGGGGTTTTTACGTGCCCTGGTGAGACCCTGTGGAGTTGGGCAAAAGGCAAGTGGGTGGGATGAGCTTAAGGGAAGTCGTTGCCACCTGAATCTTCACTTACCCCAGCAGAGAGCTGCAGACCTCTGGGGACTCAGTGGAATTTGGTTTCACCACATCAGCTTCGGGTCGGATTGCGAGGCGGTTCAGCGTGTTCTGAACTGCTTCTGCTTAAAAAAAAATGAAAAGAAATATCCAGGGTTATTTTGGTTGGCTGCAACCTGATGGTGTGGGAGGTGGTGACACCACGCTAGCAGGAAATGGGGACGCTGTAATCATCAAACTCCTTCAAAAGATGTGTAACTGTTGGAATTGGGAGAAGCATGCGGCGGAGACAGCCAGGTGGCTGGGATCTTCTCCACGGGGAGCTCTCGAGGAAAATTCCACTGCTTTCCTCACCTTTATAATACTTTTAAGACAGTTGCTTTTGCAGGGAGGTTGGACTCCATCTCTAGAGGTCCCTTCCACTCCGTGGGTCTCCTGTGTGTGAGCCCTGCTGGGAGGGCAGCAGCTCTGGAAGGCTGACAGGCTGGCTCGTCCCACCGGCTCGCTGAGCCATCAGCTGCTGCACCCGTGGCCCCGTTACTAAAGCAAGGTCCTGCAGGCACATCAGCTGTGAAATGGAAAGTGGAGGCACAGCACGCACCCAGGAACAGCCCTGTGCTGCTGAACAGTCCTCCAGGGAAACAGACTGATTCCTCAGAATAATGGNTCTTCAGAGGTCCCTTCCACCCCTGCCTTCCTGTGCTCTCTGGGAGCAGTCCCAGGCCAGGGCAGAAGCTGGCACAGCCAGCCCAGGGCAGCTGCTTTTCACAGAGGTGACAGAGCACAGCAGGGGGAGAAAAGGACACTGACCTAGGTGAAAACAAAAGAGAATTGGGGGTAAACTCAGACCGAGTGCAATAAGGGGAGAAACAGGAGCTCAGCCTCATCCAGCTCACCAAGATAAGTGTCCCTGCTGCTGTAAGGAGGAACTGGCTGTAGGTGTTGTTCAGAAACCAGCAATCCACCCACTTCAGCAGCACCACTCCAGCACAGCCAGCATCAGAAAGCACCCCCAGTGTCTTCAGACCTGCTGCTCCTCTGCTCTCCCCTCCAGGACGCTGTGCTGGGAGCAGAAGGGATCTCTGAGAATCATGCAGAGGGGGAGATGAGGGGCTCTGGGAGCTCCTGAGGGATACCCCCCCTTATTTCAGGGCTTGCTGGCTGAGGACTCGCTGCTGTACATCTGAGGAAACGTTTGTGGTAGACCACATATGGTAAACACAGATGCTTGTGTAGTTGGCAGGATGATTAAGTTTAGTTCAGGGGCAATATTTGTCTCTTTAGTCTTTTTATTTTGTTGGTTTGGTTTTTTTTTTCCCAAAGACTTAGGGAAAATTGGTGACTTCCTGACATGATACTGGGGACAGCCACAAAGCCTCAGCCTTCCAGGCCAGCTCATGTAGGACAACAGGCCTGGTTTTATTAGCTGGTGTGTTAACATCTATCAAGGTGTCATAAAACCCAACTGCAGGAGCTTCCCCAGAGCCTTGGGAAGATCACTCCATGCTTTCAAGCACCAGAGGAATTAGAAAAACTAAAGCAGTGTCTCTGTGCTGTCTCAGCTTTAGTTTGGTGAAAAAAAACACCTTTTTCCCTTTTTTTTTTGCTGTCATGGGTCTTCTGAATAGCTTTCATGAAAAAGAGAGACCAGCTGCTGAGATAGAAGCAAAATTCAGACTAGAGGTGCTCAGCTGTGGATTCAATTGCGCTTCTGAGTGCAAGCAGTGGGAATGCAACACAGATTGGAGCATTCCCAGACACATTTTTGCTGCTTTCTGGTCGAACAAAAAAAAAGGAAAGGTTGGAAAGGTTTGTGTATTGTTCAGGTTTTACAGTTCAGATGCATTTTTGGAGGAAAACAACCTGAGCCTGCAGCTGTCTGTCTGGCCACGAGCTTCCCCTTTCAGTTTGCTCGGAGGCTGCGGGAAAAGCGCTTTGGCTGTTGGGAAGATCTGAACTGAAACTCTTTTTGGAGGGGGGAGAAAAATCCTCAGCCCAGAAGAAAAACCATAGCTTTGGAGGGGTGGTTAGAAAAAGGATCAGCAGGTAACTGCTGTCTGTCATTGTCCAGTCTCACTCGTGACTGCCGCAGACAGCAGACGGTGCAGCCTCCCGTTGGGAATATTCCAGGTTAGAGATGCCCCAGGGACATCTTTCTTTCTTTCCTGGGGACAGAGTGCTCCAAGATGTGACCACAGTTAACTGGACCATACTGGAACTTGCTCCCAACTGGGCCACAACAGCTGAGCTCTTGCTTAGGTGGCAGAGGAGCCCAGTGGGCTTTGCCCAGCAGGAGGGTGGAGGTTGGCGTGTGCTTGATTTGCCAGAGTGCTGGAGGCTGAGCTTTTGGCATCCTCAGCTGCTCCATCTCCTCGTTGCCAGCAGAGGTGAGAGGTCTGGAGCAGTCTGAGGAGTGCCACAATGCCTTTAATAACTGAATTATTCCTCAGACTGATGTCTAAAGGCATTTTTAAGGTCAGAGGAACGGAAACGCTCATGGCAAAATGAGTTGAAGTGTTTTGTCCATCCTTGGACCTCCAAGCACTTTAGGTCTCTGCTGATTCTCTTGATCCTCCTCCAGCCCACGCAGCTCTTTAAGCTGTGGACCTCTCCACACACAGCATGTAGTGAGCCTCATGCACCTCAGGCCAGATCTTCTTTCTCTTGCATCCTCATTCAGATGTGACAGCAGATGATGCAGTATCTTGGTAGTAAATGAATTTTTGTTTTCCTTAAAACTGTGTTTCTTAAAACTTCTTTTCTAGGGCTTTTCTTAAAGCTTTTTTTCTTAAAACAACTTTTTCTCTTAAAACTTCCATTTTCTTAAAGCTTTTTTCTTAAAACTTCATTTCTTAAAACTTTGTTTTTCATAAAACTTGTTTTGTTAAAAAAATTTTTTCATAAAACTTTTCTTTCCTAAAACTTCTTTTCTTTCTCAAAACTTCTTTCTTAAAATTTTTTTCTTCCTTAAAACTTGTTCTCTAGGGCTTTTCTTCTTGAAACCAAATTTCCTAGATGTAAAAACACAAGCTGTGCTGAATGGAAGGCAGCTGAGAAAGGAGATGTGCCTGCAAGATTTGAAATTCAAGGGGAAAAAAAGGAGAAGAAATAAAGATTCAGAAGGAAATAATCACGGAGCATTTCAGTGTGAAACCACAAGGCAGGGCAGAGGGATTGCTTTGTGTGTGCTGGTTATTCCCCAAGAAAACGGTTCAGCTGGGAGCTGACCTCATCCTGGTTGGACTTCATTCACTTTTCCTCTTAGATGTGAATCTGGGAAAGAGTCTTAGGGAAGGAGAAGGTTTTGTGGCCGTGACAATGGCTGCAGCACCTTTGGTAACTCTGGGGGGGGTTAATCATGCTAGAGGATTTTAAAAGCCAAACAGGGGCTGTGCTTCCAGTGTAATCTCTGCACCTCCTTCAGCAAAGCCTTTCCCCGTGGGAATTACCCTTTTGGTTCCATGGGAGCAGAGGTTTGGTGGCTCCTCCTGCCTTGAGCTGCCACTGCAGCACTGTGGACCTCTCTGCAGTATTTTACTGGGGCTGTTCTCCTAGCACAGGCTGGTTTTTCTGGCCCGGGCTTTGGCTGCAGCACAGTAACATTTTCATGCCAAAAGAATAGATCCCCACTGGTTTCTATTTGTCTCTTTAATTACATCACCCTCCTGGTAATTAAATTTAGCAGCCCACCCTGAGTGCTGAGACCAGGTGAGCACCAACTGTGGTCACCAGCAGTGGCCTTGAAAAGGGGGTTTGTTGGTTGGGTTTTTTCCCAAGCCCACAAGTTTCAGTTCCTGTTTTCATTTTAAAAGCTGTTAGTAGTTCTCCATGCCACCTGCCTTTGGGGCTTGCTTCCAGTAGGAACCTCCCAGTGCATTCCAGCAGTGGGAACAACACAGATAACTACAACTGCAGAGTCTCACCTGGTGCAGAGGGGCTGCCCCACGCGTGTGGACCGGTGCAACAGCATCTGTTGGGTCTTGGAGTGAGCTGCATCTTCAAGGAGTAGGTTTTCTGTTTAAAACAACACTTAAAAAGCATCATTCATTCCTTCAATGCACGTGGCAGCTTGTGGCCCTGCAGCCAGCACTCTGCTCCTTTTGCTCTGTTGAGAACTTTGTTGAGTTTCTGGGAAGTTCTCCCGTGTGCTGCCCTCAGTTCTCGCTGGAAGATGCAGAGCACTGAGGACACTCGGTCTGTTTTCAGGCTGAGGCTCCAGCTCTTGATGAGTGATTACGTGGGGGTTGATGACTCTTCTGCAAGAGGATGGATGAATGAATGGAGCAGCGACTGCAATGGGAAAGAACTGACAGAGCAGAGAAGGCAAATGATCTAATAATAGTCATGCTAATGATGAACACATCTTGAGTTGCCTAAACCTTGTGATATATGGCAAGTAGAAAGAGCCACCTAACTGATGGGGTTATATTGACCTTTCACCTGTGTGTGCTGTTCTGGTAGGAAAAAAAGTCTCCTCTCATTATTTTCCATGCACACAGAGTCGTNCAGAACTGACCCCAGGATTTGAGGTGCCAAGATCTTGGTTTGTACACCATTGCTCTCTCAGTCCTCTGCCGTGCTGTCTTTGTGTTCACACATTTGGATGCCTGTTAGAGAATTTTTAGTTGAGGTCCTGACCAGAAGTGGAGCAACCTCTGGTTCACCTTCTTGGTCTGCTGCATGACCTCTGAGTTCAGCATCAGGACAGGATCTTTAGGATCTCCAGGGTCTTTCCATAGTGTGTCTTGCAGGAGGTGAAGCTGCCTCGAGCATCCAGAACTCTGCAGGGAAGCCTGAAGGTGCCCAGCAGGGTGCCTGTTGTGAGGAGGGGGCACAGGAGGAGAGACAGGCAGGGGTGAGGACAAGGTGGGGCAGGAGCAATCCTTTCTTCCCCCGAAGGATCCCACGCTGTCCCTACCTCTGACATTATTCACCTCATTCCAAACAGCTGGCTGCTTTGAGGTGTGCTGCCCATGCTGATCCTTTGTCATTTTAAAGTGAACTCTTGTCACTTCAAAGCCATTTGTCATCTTCTTGGCTGAACCCCCCGTGTGCAGATCCAAGGGCTTTCCTCCTCGGCGGCGTGTCCGCTTTATTAAGCACGATGATTGCCGTGTCTGCTTGTTCCTGGAGAGAGAGGAGCGCTTAAAATGCCCGTAGCTAGTCCTTCTGGGGGAGGAGGAGGAGGAGGATGCCTGCCATCAGAGAGCTCTGCCCCCTTGTCTTGCTTAATGGATAAGGCAGCAGCTTTTTCTCCGAGCAGGGTATGTTTGCAGAAGGGCTTTCTGGGTTGTGATGGCTTCTGCCCCACCTTAAATCTTTTCAAAGGAGACCACACGGCATGGATGGAGCTCCTAATGGATCCCTGCTTTAATCACACGAGGTACCAGGGATATTTCTGGCAGTTGGAAACCAAAGAATGATTTGCAACCTCACTGAAGTCTTCCTTTGGTTTGGTTTTGCTCCGCTTTGTGAAACCGTAACAGCTAAAGGTGGATTTGTTTTCCTCTGCTCTTTTCTTCAGCAGCTGGTTGTGGTGCCCAGGAAGGTGATGCGTGTGAACTTGTCCTCCCTAAACAGGGAAACACCAGAGAGGTGGTGGAAGCCCCATCCCTGGAAGTTTTTAAGGCCAAACTGGATGTGGCTCTGAGCACCCTGCTCTAGTGGGAGGTGTCCCTGCCCGTGGCAGGGTTTGGAACTGGATGAGCTTTGAGATTCCTTCCAACCCTGACAGTTCTATGATTCTCTGACTCAGGAAGAAAATTGTGTCACCCTTTCCAGTCATCCCACACCTCAGCACGTCCCTTTGAGAGGCCTCCAGTGTGAAGACCAGACAGTGAGCAAGAGGGGCTGATGCTTTACTGTTATTTTGTAGTTGCTGAATAACAGCCCCCCGCTCTTCTTTCCCCTGTACCCTTTTCCCTGGCATTTTGGGGGTTGCTTTGAACCTCAGTGATTTTTATCAAAGCAGAATTCTACTAATTGATGAGAGAGGAAAGTGAATGAGGGAGAAAACAAACAATGAATTCACAGAAGCCCAAAGTAGAAAGGCAGTGAAATAAGAAACAAGGTTTTTGGTGCCTTCAACATCTAATGGTCCAGCAGAGCCTGTTCCCCTCACATCTGGTGTGCACTCGTGGCCTGTGCTCCCACTTCACAAACTCCTCTGTCTCCCAGGGGGCTGTGAGGTGATGCTCTATCCATATCCCAGGATGCTGCTCTCAATACTCTGAACTTCCCTCCAAACTTTTAAAGAGAACCCAAAATTATATACAAGAGGTGCTGCTTTTGCCTGGGCATGGTTTAAAAAGAGACAGAGTCATTGTTCTGAGGTCATTTTTAATTTATGGACTGGTTGTGTTACAGTTTTTCCAGGAGCCTTGTCATCTTCTGAGTCCTGTTTTGTGAGCAGAAGTCATTGCTGCCAAGAGTCCAGTGTAACTGCAAATGTATCTTGGCCAGTGACTGCAGAGTGCAGAAATCATGGGTGGTGGTAACAGAAGCATGAGAGGTGATGAGGAATCCCCAAATCCTGCAAATAAGTTTCTCCTTCTGCTCAGGGG